>LGRX02001872.1:0-67272 GCA_001247695.2 Cymbomonas tetramitiformis | reverse complement strand
AAATAATAATAATAATAATAATAATAATAATAATAAAACATTTACGCTAGTAAAGGGGACAAAGTCCTGAGAGTGCGGTATCCCTGCAAAGCAGGCTAGTGAAAACACCAGGGGCTACTCCCTCTGCTATAGCGCGCCCACAAAGGGGCTCAACCCACTTTTCAGCAGGGTAACATCTAGAGAAAAAGCTAAGTGCTAGGCAAAAAAACTCTAGAAGATGGAGAAGCAGCCATGGCCGGGTGAGTGGAGGGGTGGCTGAATCTGGGCGGTGGGGAGGGAAGTCGGAGAATTAAGGGGGGTTTTGGAGACGTTGCAATTGAATTAGACAAAATGATAGCTTCGTTTATAATCAAATACCTGGGCTGCCCAGTTGACACTAATCACCAAATAATCTGGGCAGCAGTCTGCCAGGGCGGGTACGGTATTGATAGTGTCTTCGACATTGTAACCGCGTCGTGTATTACTGAAACCATGAACACCCTGTGTTTTGCAGATGAACACGAATATTGGCAACACAACCACACGGACCGTATCACTGACCCTCGCCTTATCTCACTATACCGTAGAAACAGCAATTTATGGCTTAAAATAATAATTCAAAACATGAACAACGAAATGAGTAAAAATGCCATCTCGGGCTTTCCCTTATCACACTACGCAACCTATAGTCACACAAAAGACAAACGCTATAACTGGTTCAGGCGTACAGGTCACATTATGGCAAAACTTGGATACGCTATCGACTCTAAAAATTACCCTGAAACCCACATTAATCACCACCCTTCCCAGACAACTCTACATGACGAGGAATGTTACCTCCGCAATTCAAAAATATAACCTCAAGCACACAGGTTCCTTTCTGACTCCCTGCGGTGGAATGTTAAAAAACTGGCAAGAAAGCAAAGGCTTTTTCAGGCTGAACGCGGTAATAGACCCCCTGGATGGCTAACCGAAATCGAAAAGGAAATGCTTCAAAACCCTGTAGATTTGGACCCACAGGCCAGACATGTCAAGAAACAATATAGAGACAACATAGTACCCCCGGACACGGGTAAGTTTCATTGGAAAGGAAATGGTGACCGAGAATCCATCTCTCTTATTCACATTACCAATATTGACTTAGAGGCCATGTCAATACAATACACAAAATACAGTAACAATGCCAAAAACCCTAATGTCTTTGTCAGAATCGAAGGAACCAACAGTTTTCAATACGACTTTGAATATAGCATCACCGATGACGGTTGCATCCTAATTCCAGCAGGTTCCATTTTCGAATATAATGACCATGTGGACCCGCCCTCTTCTGTTCTTGCTAAAGTCAGTGATATTAACTCACACTATGATTACATCTCAGACAGACAATATGAGACCATTATTGCCAGAATGAAAAACAACACTGCGGAAGAAGAAAGTGAATACAGCTGCCCTAGCGACTCAGAAGAAGAATCTACCCCCTTCGCCGAAAAGAGCAAACAAATGGAGGATTATGATATGGCAAGCGATGGTTCTCTATTCGCCGGTAAAATATCAGCATGCAGTGGTGCAGCATATGCCATAAAAACTTTGACAACGGAATGCCACTTGTTCGGAAGATGAATATCCCCCCCTCAAGAACTTTCGCCGCACCGGGGCTTCTTATCAAGGAAGATATCCAAAACCCTAGTAGTACATAGCCACGAAGCCACGAATTAGCCACGAAGCCACGCCGAAGCCACGAAGCCGTACAGCAGTCAAACGATTTCCTTCAAACCCTCTTGCAATAATTTTCAAAAGACTTGCAATATAGGATGGGTTGGGAGTTGGGAGTGTAAACTCCCGGCCCCAACGAGACTCCAAGGGGAGCCCCCTCCCCTCCCCGCCACCCCCATGTCCCCCGCCCACTCGGCCACCTTCCTCAACCTCTCCAAAAACCCCCAATTCTTCGACTTCCTCCCCACCGCTCAGATTCAGCCACCCCTCCACTCCCCGGCCATGGCGCGTCTCCATCTTCTAGAGTGTTTTGTTGCCTAGCACTTAGCTTTTCTCTAGATGTCACTCCGCTGAGAAGCGGGCCGAGCCCCTTTTGTGGGCGCCTGCGGCGGTGGGAGTAGCCCCACAGTGTTTGCACTAGCCGCTCTGCGGGGATACTGCACTCTCAGTACTTTGTCCCCTTTGCTAGCATAACTGTTTTATTATTATTAATATTAAAAGCTGCGAAGCGTCGTTAATATAAACTAATCTTTTTGCGACACGACAAATAAAAAGACCTCACGACACAAATGAGAGGCTACCATGCGTCACACCAAACGGCATTTATACACCCCATGGCAAAAACTAAAAACATGCGGGGACCTAAATGCTCCCCGCAAAAATCAAGGGAAAACACAGAACGTGGACATCACCACGTGCTGAATGGCATGAGATCAGCAGACAAATGCTAGCCCACCGTCATCCCAGTGGCAAGGCAGGGCCGTGACAAGATACTACCAACTCATACATATTCCCAACCCGGATGCAAAGCAGGGCATTGTATCGGTTGCAGAATTGCTTATCGATCGATTTCGATATTTAGTAATTCTAATCGATTATCGGCGATATCGATACATATCGATATCTTAAAATTATATACGATTTCTCATATACAACACATAACACTTTGAATTCCGAAGCGAAGCGATACCGATATATCGATTAAATGTGCGCAAAATGGATATCGAATGAGACTTATATGCCAATATTTACCGATATATCAGAATATAGGCACAACCGATACAATGCCTTGATGCAAAGCGGCATGGAAAGATGATACGATGTGACCAATCATCGCCCACCAATAGTTGGTCCCAGGGTTACGGAGTAAGCGGACCCTGCTGGCATGCCCCCCAGCGGCTCACGGTCGATGGATGGGACCCGTTGGTCCATGGTTATGCCATGAATGCAGTCACACCACACAGCATGGATTCCCCATGTTAAAAAATGAAAACACACACACACACTTGATTCGATTACGTTATTTATTCAACACGTATGTATGGGCTTAGCTTTACACCGATATATGTATGTGTGCATGTATCTAAATGTCATTAGTGAGAAATTGTCCACTTTATGCAGTGGTTGTCACGGAGCTCGCATTCAAAGCGCATCCAATCTTCTAAGTCAACTCTCACACCAGCTTGTTCAAAGCAACTGCCAAGCGTACACCGCCTGCAGCCAAGCGCTTGCTTATTATACGGTGATTCTTCTCATAGTATTGTGATTCATTGCCATCTGGACCAAGGTTGACCCCTTGGAAACGCTCTGACAATTCCTTTACCTGTATCGCGCCAACATCCTTGTAAAGGAGCGTTCATGTTGTAAAGGAACAAATAGCAAGGAGGCATGCCCAAAACACATACACGAAAGCATGCCTCCAATATTTGAGCACACAACTCCATACCTCTGCTGACCAAACTAATTCACGTACCTGTTGCACATGCTATAACACGAAGATGCCGCTGATCCGAGCTCACCTATTGAGGGGTGCCTGTGGGGGTGCTTGGGGTTGCTCGGGGTTGCAGTTGGTGCAAGGGGGACTGGGGATAGGGGGATATCGCGGTAATGTAGGGGGTAATCATAAGGGGATGTAGGAAGGGGGCTTTAGGGGGGCGGTTGTAAAGGGGACTGAGGCGGAAATGTAGGGGGCAGTGTGGGAGGGATGCAGGGGGATTGCATAGGGATGCCGGGGATCAGCCAAACTAAGGCACACACCCCTGAATATAAGCATGCCACACCTTACCTTTGCCAACCAAACCAAGTCATATGCCTCCTATATATGTGCATGCCACACCTTACCTTTGCCAACCAAACCAAGTCATATGCCTCCTATATATGAGCACACAACCGCTGGCCTCTACCAGGCAAACCAAGGCATACGCCTCCTGCATTTTAGCACGCAACCCCCTGCCACTTCCGAAGAAAGCAAGGCATGTGCTTCCTATATATGAGCACGCACCCCCCTGCCATTTCACACGAACGCAAGGCATATGCCTCCTTTATACGAGCACGCAACCCCCTGCCGTTGCTAGCCAAACCAAGTCAAATGCATCCTGTATATAAGCATGCAACCCCCGGCGTCCGCCATCCAAACCTTTGCCTGCTTCATATGTGCATGCATTCTTGCCTCTGACGGGCAAACTGAGGCAGGTGCCTCCGTGTCTCCCATATATGAGCACACAACATCCAACCTTTGCCAACGACACCTAGGCGTGTGCTGTCGGTATATGCGCACACTTTGCCCTGTCTCAACCAACGTGGGCAGGGTCGCTGGTTCCTTCTCGAAATAGAACTTTGACGTATGTCTCAACGTATCGACGTTTTTGTGACGTGGCCCCCAAGAATGTGGTGAATCGTTTACGAGAACTACAAAGAGAGCCACGAGCCATGAAGTGTGTTTTCAGGGAGCTCTATGCGGAAACGGGTCGACCTTGTCACTATAAGCAGTCGCACTGCTGCAGTCGCCCTTGAAGATGTCTTCCACGTATTCATCAGCCTCGGCAGCCCACTCGATAGGATCGGTATTTTTCTCCCACTTTGATACCTCCTTCTTCCACTCCGATTGCATCATCGTCTGTAGGTAGCTCAAATAGCGGTCTTCATAATCGGCGGTGACCTGCAACGACAACAAAAAACACACCTCGCATGCGTATACAATTCCAGTGAAGTAAAAAAGGCTACGCACTTCGAAAGGCGATGTTGTGCACTTGAGAGCGAACTCCAGAGGAGCGAACATCAGTGACGACCTGCATACCTGGTCATACGTGCTGCGGCCGTCATTAGAGGCTGAGCCCGTCGCCTCAAGATATACGGCGCTCGTGACAAGGTCGATGTCCCACAAGTTATGCAGGTTGTGAGCGCTCAAGTGAGGATTGTATGTGACGGGTTTAACTGAATTCGCGCCGCCGTTTATTCCGCACAGTCTGCCCGCTCTTCCGCCCGCGTGCAACGGCTGATGAATGTCGCCTGTTGCCAAAGCCAAAGGCGTCAAAACGTTTTCAAGGAACGAAAGATACTGAGATATACAACTTACCAAATAGATGAATCGTAAACATTAAGGCGTCTCGTCTTTGAGGAATCGTGGCGTGGTAATTGTTGATCTCCTTCGTGTTATTTGAAGTCTGGAAGATGATGTAGGGACCGACTTCGCCCTCTGCCCCTGTTCCGACGAAAACCAGGAAAGTCGTAAACGAGCGCTTGCTCCAATGCGCAGGAGAAAAAGTCGATGCAAGGGAATCGAAATTTAAGTGCTTCGTGATTTTTTTTGAAGTCCTGATACGCTTCAAAAAGTTCTTATAGCAACCTATCCTCAGTAACACAGCAAACTGTTGAAGGCGCTCACCTTTCAAACTATTAAAATGCCACTTGTAACAATAGCAGTACCCCGAAGAGCAGCTCGTACGGCAGTAAACGTCAGCCCAGTCAGCAACTCCGGCCATGGTGCATTCTTTGACACCATAATATTTGGGACAGTCTTTTAACAGGCCGTCCACCAAAGACCGAGCCGATGTAGAGAGTCGGGAGGCGGCAAGTCTTGCAACTATCCGGTGGCCTGTCACTCCAAAGCCGAGGCACACGCTAGCCTGAAGCATAACCACAAGAAATACCGCAAACCATACTTTCGCCCCCATAGTCCTGAAGTAAACGATTATACGAAGGAGAAATTGTAAGATAGCCCGGTGGCAACAATTTTTATTCCTATTAGGCCCGGTGGCATAATTTAATATCCGAGTTGGCCCGGTGGCATTAATTTGTATTCCTATTTGGCCGGTGGATACCCCTGTATATTCCGGTGGTCGAATTCATTTTCCCCGGATGGAAATTAATAATAAAACATTTACGCTAGCAAAGGGGCGACAAAGTCCTGAGAGTGCGGTATCCCTGCAAAGCAGGCTAGTGAAAACACCAGGCGGGCTACTCCCTCTGCTACAGCGCGCCCACAAAAGGGCTCAGCCCGCTTTTCAGCACGAGGGTGACATCTAGAGAAAAGCTAAGTGCTAGGCAATAAAAACTCTAGAAGATGGAGAAGCAGCCATGGCCGGGTGAGTGGAGGGTGGCCGAATCTGAGCGGTGGGGAGGGAAGTCGAAGAATTAATGGGGTTTTTGGAGACGTGTTGAGGAAGGTGGCCGAGTCGTGGGCGGGGGACAGGTGGCGGGGGTGGCGGGGGAGGGGAGGGGGGACGGCCCCTCCCCTTGGGGTCTCGTTGGGAGCCGGGAGTTTTACACTCCCAGCTCCCAACCCATCCTATATTGCAAGCGGACTTTTGAAAATCATTGCAAGAGGGGGTTTGAAGGAAATCGTTTGACTGTTGTACGGCTTCTGTTTCTGTCATGGTTTCATTGCTCGAGATGGCAACTGTATGTGTGTCAGTGTTTAAGGTGGTGGTTGTGTTTAACAGAAACACGTCTCGCTTGTTTTTGGTGTGATGTTGCCTGCAAATTCTTGAAAGTTTCTTGAGGAGCGGTTTGATCTTACCACGGGGAACACCTATCGTGTTGAGGACAGTACCAAAAAGAGGAGGGAAGCGCATCCCATGAGTGTAAGAACTTTGGGCCATTTCACAGTGCTCATGAAGGGCTTGGAATTTGCATTGGTGATTGTCGTGTCGCGGCGACCACCATAATAGGGCTCAATATCACTCTGATGATAAGGAGGGTCTTGAGTGGGCCATGGACAGAGTGAAGAGGGAAGTACAGTAATCACTCAGTAATAAGAAAACCCGCCAATAAGAAAGTAGCCAGCTTTTTTGATTTCTTCACAATATTTAACACATAACACTCCATATTTAAGATCTCTATATAAATAAGAAATTTGCTAGGCTGACCGAAAATTCCTGTTTTCTTAAAATCGAGTGTTTACTGTACCTTGTCTCTTTCGTTCAGAACTTCATTCCAAATATCGGGGCTGACTCCTTCGTGTATTCTTGCCTCTTCTTCGTGACTTTGGACTCGGGAAGGACGTTACGAGGAACCATATGGCAATCTTTTTCTGTGTAGACCTCCATCAGTCAAAGCGGGCTGGTTGGGCATCACTGGGTGCACTGTCTATAGCTATAATGCCAACATCCGAAAAGTCATCCTTATAGCATCCACCACCTGGATGAACATAGGGGTCATCACCCGTCCAATAGCCATGTGGGATGAATGGGATAGTGTTATGCGGGAATCTGAAAACAAGTTTAAAGCCTTTATCGGACCATCTTTTTTGGTTTTGGGGGGACAGCGGAAGAATCCGTGTTCCTGAAAATCCATGGGCAGTGTTGGCCGCTCGTTTATGGCCCATTTCCAAGGTAGTCATAACCGCCGAAGATTTTCCCTTATCTTTCCCATCGAAAGGGGGATTTCCATAAACGATTCTGCCAATGCCAGTAATCACCCACCTTTAAGAAAACAGGAGATATGGGGCCAGCCAGCGATATTCACCAACTTTTCCCCCGCCGTCGCTGTCCTATGAAAACGCTATGAATAGTGGACCGCGATCTCTTCACTCAGCCAGCGAATTTCTTAGCCATCCACATGGACACGCACCTAGCGCATACATTTTCTTAAAATTTTCACAGTAATGAGCGTATGAACACCAGCTGTCCACACATATGTATCTGATGTGTTGTACTAGTTGTCCCTTATTATTTGAATTGTGGTTGTATATCGATGTACATGAAATATTGAGAGAAGTGATATATATATATTGATGTCACTGTCACATATCTATAATATCATATGTAATATTTGCAAATGCCAGCAATTTTTTCTTAGCTATAAGAAATTGGAGAATCGTATCTTAGGCCGGCCATATTTCTTATTTTGGTCCGTGCCATAACCTTCAAAAACCAGCCAACGATATTCACCAACTTGGGTTCCCACGAAACGGCTACTTTCTTATCGTCGGGTTTTCTTAACGGTGAGTGATTACTGTATCGGGTCCACGTAGGCATCCCAAGCGAGACCATCAAAGCCAATTTTCCCATGATGGCAGAAGGGCTTGAGGGTTTTTTTCATTCTTGCGGTGGGTATGCATCTTCTCGAGTGAATTATAGGGTGGGCATTAAGTGGGCTGGAGAAAAGTTCACACCCGTTTTTGTCCAGGTTTCTGTCATCCACCAAAATAATAATAATAATAATATAACATTTACGCTGAGAATAATGACAATGTCATGAGTCCGCTGTAATCCTGCAAGCAGGCAACTGTAGAACAGAGGGAGCTGAAATCATCCTCATAGCGCGCCCCGAAGGGCTCATCTAGGTCGGATCAACCTAGGAAACCGCGGCATGACAAAACTACGCAGAGCGCTAAAAAGGTCGTGCCGGCGGAGAAGCAGCAGAGGAGGTGGAAGTGGAGCGAGGCTGCATCTGTGGTGGAAAAAGAGGGCGGAAGCGAGGCGGAGGAAGAACGGTGGTGGGGGTCAGGGAAGGCGGGGGGCGGAGGGCGGAGTGTGGGGGTGGAGGGGCTAAGGTAGAGGGGGGACCCTCCTACCTAAGAGGGGGTAGGGGAAGTGTTAATAAAGTGTTCACCTGAATGAAGAGAAGAGAAAGGGTGGAAATGATAGTCATTCAAGGGAGGTCAGGAGAAAAACATGTTTTGCTCTTTCAACAGCTTCTTCTTCAGTGGTACCCGTAATTCGGCTACGAGTGGTTCTGAAAGGGTCATGGATCTCGACCCTAGCATGACCATTAAGGAAGGCGTCACGTCTAATGCGGGTGTGGTATCTGCACAGTCTGGAAAGCTTCTTGAGGAGAGGCTTCAGTCTTCTCTGGTGAACCCCTATGGTGCTAAGAACCTGTCCAAAGTGCTTCGGAAGGTATCCCATCAATGTAAGTTCTTTGGGCCACGTTACAGTCCCCGCAAATGGTTTGTTGTCCTTGTTCGTGTAGGACGTGTCACAGTGTCCTCCGTAGTATTCTGTTGGGTGGGCACTCTGTCGGGTCTCCTGCGAGAGGGGCCACGGGCAGAGGCTGTCGGGGATGACAAGTTTCCTTTCACCCAGGACTTCCTGCCAGATCTCGGGGTCAACTCCGGTGCAGTTCAGTCTCCTGTCAGCAATCTTCTTCTCAGGAAGGACATTGATGTACCACCTTGCAATCTTTTTCTGCGTCCCACTCCAGTCATGAGCAGGAAAGTCTTGGCTCGGAGGGCTATCAATGGCAATAATACAGACATCTGAGAAATCATCTTTGTAACATCCTCCACCCGGGAGAACATATGGGTCATCCCCCGTCCAGTAGCTGTGTGGAATGAAAGGAATGGTGTTGTGAGGAAATCTAAATACCATCTTAAATCCTTTAGCAATCCACTTTTCTTGATTTTTTGGAGAGAGTGGGAGGATCTAGATGCCTCGAAATCCTGGCACAGTGTTTGCTGCACGATGGCCGAGTTCTAAGGTAGCCATAACCGCTGAGTTTGAGAATCTTTCCTTCCCGTCAAACGGGGGGTTCCCATAAACATTCCTACCCATATTGGTGATAGGGTCGACATAGGCATCATATGCAAGTCCATCGAAGCCAATTCTGCCATTTGCACAAAAGGGCCGAAGGGCGGCTCTCATCTGGTCTGAGGGGATACATCTTCTCGAATGAATCCTAGGGTGTGAGTTTAGTGGGTTACAAAACAGTTCACATCCATTCTCGTTTAGCCCACGGTCGTCAATGACGATGTCAAGGAGGCTTCTTCGAATGGCGTAGCAGTTTTTGGGGTCACCCGACTCATCTCTACACGCTTTAAGTGCTGTATGAATGTCATGTGCACGCGTGGCATATCGTGAGAGTGGTGACGGAAACTCTTTCTTTGAGAGATAGTGCCACGACAAGAGTTTCCAGAACTCTTGTTTCCTAGCATATTGGAGTTCAGGGTACACATTATTGCCGCTCTGAGTGTTAACATCCGGAAGTGCTGTCACAGCAATGGTCCCCTTCTTGGAAGCAGATGGGCGGTACATTCCCGATTCAGGCAATGCTTGGAGGTAGAGCTCCCGCTTCATTTCGTCGCGGAGGTCAGCAAGTGGAAAAAGTGTTTCGGAGCAAATGTCTATAAAGGGGGAGCCTTTCCTTGGGTTCAACAGCTTGGGTTCCCCTGTAAGCTCGGCCGCCACATGCTTTCTGAGTTCATCGTCCTGTTCTCCTCTAAGGTATACAAGCGAGTTACCCGGGCCCGGGCATTCCAGTTGGATGTGAGAGAAGTTGCACTTGGTTCCTGTTTGGCAGTACGGGCAGTGTCAGGTGAGGCGGTGACACCCAGCTTATGTGAACGTGCGGGTGAAGCTTGAAGGCCCAAAAGTTCTCTGCTTCTGGCCGCTGTATAAGATTTAGCTGTGACTTTTGAGATATCCTTGGTGGGAGTAACGTTGTGGTCCTCTAGCATTCTAATATACTTCCCTTGAGACGACATGGCTTTCCATGTATGAAGGTGAGTAAGGCGTTGGATTCTCCTGATGTGGTTCCGAATATCTCCTGCAACTGGCACTTCCATGTAAAAGAGAGAATAGGGGAGTTCTTCGTATGGGTCAAATCGGGGAGCGTTTGCCCCTTTTCTGAAAGAGGCCCTCTTTGCTGCTCTATCAACTCTATCGTGAAGTCTATCATTATTATGCCCCCTTATCCATTTAAGGATGATCCTACTGTGGTCTTCTCCACTGTAGAAGCCAAGCTCCTCAAGTATTAATCTGACTGCCTGCAGTTCACGTCGGTTTGGTTCCCGAAGCATCTCACGAGCACTGACAGTTTTCCTATCCTTATTTACCGCCGTGATCGTTGCCATTGAGTCAATAGCATGTATCATTGGAGTCACAGACTTTAGAATGTGGTCCTTTTGGTCCTCTAAGAGAAGTCGGAGCCCGATGATTTCAGCAGATGTAGAACTTGGTGTTTGAATATCCGCTTTAATCAATCGATCATCAGCAGTTGCTGAATATATCAGCTTGACTGTATATTCGGGGTGTGGTGCATCAGAATAATAAACCGGATAAACAGAATACCGAGTCTTCCCGTTATATGTTCGGGGTCTAGGGTTCCGGGACCGGTGACAGTCATACACCCTAACTATAGGAATGACAGTCGGGGCGTCACTTCCAGCACACCACCTAGGGTGGTGACTGGCAAACTAGGTGGTCACGGAACTGAAACAAACACCTACTCAGCTTCGGTGGAAATAAGCATCCTACAGGGGAACCTGTCCTTCTGGCAGGGTAACCCCCGAAACTAGCAGTTAGTGAGGCATAGTGCAGAATACGGATACAGTTAAAGCCCTAAACTAAGCCCATCTTGGGGCAACCCGACCCAACAGCACAACAGTCTGTAGGCAGGCTAATCTCAATTGCAACTCTAGCCACTTTGAAAGCGCCCGGGAGAGCCGGTGCCACTGTCACAGCGCCCAGGAGAGCTGGTACCACTGCCTGTGAAATCATTCGTAGAGCAAATTGAGGTGATTGGAGATTGTCGATGTCGCCGCAGGCAGTTGCACCGGGTGCAATCGGCCCGTCCCGGTGTCGAATTGAAGAAGAAAGTGCATCCCCGGTCCCACCGTCCCAGGCGGGTGGTTCGTAGTCCGGCGACGGCGGAGCACCACCCGGTGAGGGCGGCGCAGCAATAATTGGGGCTGCCTCAGGCGGCTGCGGGGGGCCCGGGAGCCATGTCCACCCGTACCCGTACGTAGTACGGCACCAGCTGCCGTACCCGCCTGCCGGCTGGTAGTAGAGATCCGGCGGAACGGCTGTGGGCGTCAGCACACCAGCACCACCGACCCCGCCGCCGGTGCGCCCTGTAGCTGAAGATGCTGGCGCGGAGCGATCACGCAAAGGCGCGGCAGTTGCACAAACAACAAATAACAGGCAGACTGCAGAGAACCCGAAACCCATCGGCGGTCTGCCGCATCCCAAGGGCTGTCTTGGTGGCGGAAGACACCCGCCCTCGTCCTCGGAGTCGTCTGTCGCTACGGAGACGGAGTCCACGGGCGCGACGGAGCCCATGTGGTGCATTGCAAGCGTCGGCTCCGTTCCCGCGATGTCCAAGTTGAACGCGAACTTGTCCATGAAGGTCGCGTGTGGTTCGTGCGCGTGTAGCGCGCTGATGGGGTACATCCCCTCGTCGGACACCACCGACTGCGGAGCGGGGGGCGGTGCCGGCGGTGGTGGCGCGTCCAGAGTGTCGGCACGGACCTCTTCGTGAATCTTGAAGTTGTGGATGTTCGTAGCACCACCAACCGCGCAAACCCCGAGGTGGGCGTCAGCGGGCTGGCGGTACCCCAGGTACTCGTCGATGGTGTCGGGCACCCGCTCCTCGGCGACAGCGAAGGAGAACGCGGAGGCGGTGTCGTAGAGATCAGGTTTGCCGTCTGCAATGCAGCAGACGGCGTCGAAGCGGACGGCGTCGTCCTCGTCCACGGCGTTCTGGAACATCACGGCGAGCATGTCGTTCTCGCTGTCCGCAATGCTGAAACCGTGTGCCCCAACATGCCCGCGTGGCCCGCCGTTCGGGCAGTCGCGATGCCAATGCTTCTCCGCCGTGGCGGAGCATGTCGGGTGCCGGCACAACGGGACGAACGTACCGGTGGGCTTGTGGAAAGCCACCTTACCCGAAGACTTCCCACGGAAGTTCTGCGGGAAGTTGCCGTGCTCAGGGAGGGGCTTCGCTGCGAAGCGGACGCCGTCACCGTGTCCACCGCGTCCAATGGCGTTCTTCTTGTCGTTGCGGGGCGTGTAGCCTTTCGTGTCGTCGAGACGGTTGTGGAGCGCCTTGATCTCCTTCTTCATGCCGTAGAGCTGGTCGCGGAGCTCGCTGAAGACGGTCTTGTAGTCCTCGTCGTCGCCCTGCCCAGCCAGGGTGAGGGCGGAGAACGTGCGCGTAGCAGGCGGGACGTGCGAATCCGTCCCGTGTTGTGCGTGGCACTCACGGGTCCATTGCTGAATGGTGGCAAGGGACTCCGCCGCACGTTGGTCGTGTAGCAACAGACGGTTGACCACCGGGGCGTAGAAGACCGGGTCGAGGGACTTGATGAAAAGGGACTTGACCTCCATGTCGTCGAGAGTGCTCTTCCGTCGAGCGGACCGGAGAGCGGCGTTGAAGGCGGCGATTGCCCGCGACGGGTCGAACTGGTTGATCTTGATGGCCAGAAGGTCCGCGGTGCCCTGGAAGGGCCCGCCGGAATCCAGGAGCATCCTGGCGATCTCCAGCAACACCCGCTTCCCATCAAACGGGTGTGCCTCCGCTGAAGACTCCATCCAGTCTGCTGCGGGCGACACCGGAGCGATGACGAATTCCAGTGTCGAAAACAGCAGTTTGTTCGCCTCGGCGCGAACGGGCAACGTGGCATCCCCCAGGTCGAACAGAGAAGAAAACGCGGACTCCTCAGTGACGAAAATGTCCCGTAATGCCAGTACCAGACGGGCGAAAACGGAGCTGACGTTCGACTCCGTACCGTCAAAACGGCCATGTTTGTCGTCGTACACCTTCTTGGTGACGAGTTTAGCGGCACGCTCGTCGAAGGATTCTTTTGCTAGACGCTTGACAGCGTCGAGGAACAGTGCCCCCGCTGACTGGGCAGCCGGGGTAGCCGTAACCGTAGGGGTGGCTGGAGTGGTCGCATGTCGAGCTGCGGCATCGTCGAAAATTGTAACTAGTGAGCGGCGTGCGGCCGCGGTGTGAGATCTCGTAGAAGTACCCATAGTGAAATGACTGTAGAGATAGGGTGAGGTAGAAAATGCGAGGCGAGACCAACGGCGTGGGCGACGGCTAGCGAGTTGCGGCGGGTCGTCGAGGATAATCAGGGAAACAGCAAATTGTGCGCGGTCGTGTGGGACGAAAAGGACGTGATCAATGTCGCACGGTGTTCCGGAGACCAGAAACAACAAAATCCAGCCCAACGATACTTCACGGAAAATAAACTGCCGTCAACGCTACCCAATCATGTCCAATCAACCGCGTGTCCGTAACTGAGCCATACCGCCCGTACCGAAAGCCTCTCTAACGCGGGTCCCTCACCCCATCTCAAGCGCCGGTGTTTAGCCAATCATGGCCAAAGTCGCAGTGTAAAACTAAGCGTGCGTGGTACCAAACCTGCTGAATATATCAGCTTGACTGTATATTCATACGAGTGTGGTAATCAGAATAGATAAGATAAACGGAATACCGAGTCTTCCCGTTATATGTTCGGGGTCTAGGGTTCCGGGACCGGTGACAGTCATACACCCTAACTATAGGAATGACAGTCGGGGCGTCACTTCCAGCAGCAGTAAAGACACTGCTGGCAGGGATGTTAGCCTTCCTAACAGAAAAGGTGCCCCCCATTTCTTTAAGCAAATAGGCCGCACCACTGCAAGCCGTTTTCTTCCCCGCAAATAGTGAACCGTCACTTGCCATGTCGTAGTGGTCTTGAGATATGCTAGTTCCATCGCTAGGATTTTCATCCTCGTCCGAGTTACTGGGGCAGCTGTAAGCGCTCTCTTCGTCCGCAGTTCGGTTCGTGAGCTGGACATATAGAATCTCTTTTTGGCGATCCGCGATGTAGTCGTAATGGGCTTCCAGATTTTGAACATCTGATCTCACATTTATAGGGGGAGTGGCATTGTTGTCACATTCAATGGTCTCTCCAACGGGAAGGAGAATGCAGCCATCCGATGTCATTTGGTATTCGCGGTCATACTGGCATTGAAGCACCTGACCATTCATAACAAAATTATCATTATCTAAGTGGTCTGGAGTATACTTTAAATAACGCATGGTGTTTGTTTCCGCGTCAAGTTTTTGAATGCGTATCAGTGTGATAGAAGATTTGTCACCATTGCCTTTCCAGTGAAACTCACTTACATCAGGAATGTCATGAGCATCCCTGTAGCATTGTTTAACATATCTAGCTTTTGGGTCATGGTTTCCCAGGTTTATTATCATTTCGGACTCCAAACTCTCCAACCATGTTGGTGGCTTATTCCCGTTAACACCTAATGAGTGCTTCATATCAGCCCATCTTCTCAACATCCCACCACAGGGGGTGAGAAAGAAACCAGTGTGCTTGATATTGTATTTTTGAATGGCGCTGCTAACATTGCTTGAATCATACAGTGATTTAGGAATCGAGGACACAAGGTTGTTATACCCTGTTTCACATTCAGGAAAGAGCTTAGAGTCAATTGCATAGCCCATAGAGGCCATAATGGTGCTAGTCCTTTTCATCCAGTTAAATTGCTTTCCTTGAAGGTTCCTGTAGGTTGTGTAGTGAGAGAGGGGGAAACCATTAATGGTGTTTTTGGGGTCTTTCCTTTCCCTTTCCATATTGTGCAACATAATTTTTAGCCACGCGTCACTGTATTTTTTATAAAGGGAAATAAGCATAGGATCATTTATACGGTCGGTGTGGTCAGTTTGCCAGTAGACGTGCTCCTTAGCAGAGCAGAGAGTGGACATGGTTTCAGTGATGCACGTGGCAGCAGCCACATCCTGTATACTGTCAATCCCATAGCCTTCATAACAAACTGGTGTCCACACAATCTGATGATTTGTGTCCGTGGGGCATCCCATGTAGTTGAGGATAAATTTTGCTATTTTACAATCAAGGGTACGAGCAATGTTTTCTGAGGAAGTGGCTATGATTGAGGTGACTTTTAGCGGGAAAGCCATCCTCGGGACAATTACAGCATTCACGATATACCTGAGTTGATGTAAGGTCAGATTTTGAAGTTGAATTGCCGCAAGGGAAGACTGCAGCTTTTCCGTGAGGAGCTCGGTCTGATGGTTCCATTTTCCATTTAATGAATACCAAACCCCCAAGTACCTATTGGCTTCAGTTACATCACTGTATTCTAGGTATTCTGGAGTCTCGGGCGGGGACCATCCCGCGTGGATTTCTGGGCCAGCAACATTTTGGTCCACCAGGAGACGGCCTCCCGACATCAACAATTTGTCAGAGTCACTATATCTCCTAGTGGTTGCTTTTGTGGTTCGGGTACATTTCCTGAATGAGTATTTGGATTTTTCACATTGACCGGGATTCCAATCGTATGCCATGAATTCATTGACAACCACCAACATATCTTGAACTTCCTCCTTTGTTTTGCCTATAAGCATGATGTCGTCACAGAAAAAACGGGCGAAGACATTCGGAGGTGAATTCATGTTAATCAGATTTGGTGCCGGGAGATGTGGAGCATCAGTACTAGTGACTTCTTTTCTAGTATGCATGGTGTAGCCATAGGTTGCACCACTCGGGTTGGCTCCGTTTGCCCTTTTTGCCAGCCATATCGCTAAGATGTCCATGATGGCCACAAACCTGAGGGGACTTAGAACTTCCCCTTGCGGCACTCCACACTCAAGTGACCATTCGTCTGTTAAGCCTTCCTCGGTGAGGACCGTACGGGTGGCTTCATTAGTGATGTTTGAGATAATTTCAGTGATTTCTTTGGGGACCAAAATATCTAAGAGGCAACACATCTTCTAATTGCGTAGCAGTTTTTAGGATCTCCCGATTCAAACTTACATGCATTGAGTGCTTCATGAATATCATGTGCCCTATTCGAGTACTCCGCAAGTGAGCACATGGGATCATGGGAGCACTGACTTTCACCCCCCATAAGGGGGGAGGTCTGTGGTGCCCTGTGTCACCCCTCGCCTGCTCGGATGTCACCTGCAGTGCCTGCCCGTTGCTCCGCTCGTGTGTCACCGTGTGTCCGACATATAAAACCCGAGTATCTTACGTTTAATCTGACTTTAGACAACCGTGAACCCTACCTCACTGTGCCTCTGACATCTTTCTGGCAGTAAATATATTGCCAATATATCTACTTTCTTATAAGGTTATAGCCCACCCACGTTCAGTGGTGGTGTTTTCATCGGTCTTCCGTCCGCTTCACGCCCTATGATTCTATACTAGCCGACAATTCCGACATTTACTAGCCGACATTTACTAGCCGACACTTACTAGCCGACACTTTTGACAACGACCGGCTTGTTTTCACATCGGTCACTCCCGTCATTTTTTACCGACAATCCGCATTTACCGGCACTTAACGCACTTTCCGTGCGTCAAATTTCAGCTGGATCGACACTTCTTAGTACCGACATTTCTTATTAGTACCGACATCTTCCGACAATTTACTGCCGACATTGACCGCCTTGCCTTCGCACCGGTCACCCCCGACATCTTGACATCTTTAGTACCGACATCTACCGACATCTAGCGCACTTTTGCGTGCGTAACCGACAATTACCGACACTCTGGCCAGCAGCGCCTCTCCTGCCGGAAAATTGGCTTATCGTACGACGGTTTTGACGTTACCACCGTGTTCCTCGTCGAAATCTACCCCAATTTGACTTTTCCATTGTTGGAAATTGTTGAATTTGCGAAAAGTTACGTTTTCCCTTGGAACCCAAACTCCTTGTCTTGCGGATTTTACAGCCGCGGCTGCATGGCTTCTTTGCGGCAGCGTGCGCGCATGGGCAGGCTGAGATCGGCGCTTGGACTCCTTCGAAGACAACATTTTACCGCTGGTTACAGTCTGGTGGTGCTTGGTGGTGCTTGTGCACCAAGCACCAACATCGACACCAGCGTTTGCGACAACATCGACAACGAGAGCTCTGACTGTGACGACTCCGACTCTCCGCGTTTTTCACCGTTTACACCTACATCTTGTGCGCCCCCTTGTTGCCATCTGGTGGTGGCGGGTGGTGCCGCCGCACCCCCCATACCTTGCCCTGCCGTTGGTTTTACATTGGGGTTGGAGGATTGCGCGCTGTCTCGCCGCATTTTTCGCACTCACGCCCCTTGCAACGGCACACTTGCTTTGGTGGTGCCCGGCCGTTTTTGGCTTTGGCATCGCACGGGCATTGGTTGAACATTGAGTACTTGGCGCTCGACACCTTTCACCATAAGGGAATGACGCCGCCACCGCTTGAAACCTACCCAAACCCTAGATTGAAACCTCGATTGAAGCATCACGAGTTGGCTAGTAACTAGAGTGACTTTACATTTCTCCTAGCCGCCTGCCCGGGAGTACCGGCTGGCCCTGCAGTGCACCTCCCACCTTCGGGGTGAGGTGGTGTCATGGGAGCAATGACTTTCACCCCCCATAAGGGGGGAGGTCTGTGGTGCCCTGTGTCACCCCTCGCCTGCTCGGATGTCACCTGCAGTGCCTGCCCGTTGCTCCGCTCGTGTGTCACCGTGTGTCCGACATATTAAACCCGAGTATCTTACGTTTAATCTGACTTTAGACAACCGTGAACCCTACCTCACTGTGCCTCTGACATCTTTCTGGCAGTAAATATATTGCCAATATATCTACTTTCTTATAATGGGACTGCTTTGTTGGAAAGGCGGCGCCAGGCCAAAAGTTTCCAGAACTCTTTCCTTTGGACATACACATGTATTGGAGTTCGGGATATTTAATTGTTCCCGTGTCATGGTCCACTTCCTCTTGGCGCTATTGATAAACGGGGGTGCGCCAACCGCCAAGCTCATTTCTGGTCTCGAAAATGGATTTCGACCTTCCGATCAAACGTTATGGACGGTCAAAGTTTGGGCCTCAAGCGTTGACTGCAAGTTGCTCGAGTATGACAAAGGCTCAAAGGATCCGATGCGCTTCCGCCTCTGCGCCAGGCCATTAAACAAAGTTTTGAGCATATATACGTGTTCCTGAGGCTTAATGAACATGATATATGCCGCTTGCTTTGCACATATGCCAAGTGTGGTGCGAGCGTTATTCGCGATCTCGCTTGGAAACCGACCGTTGTGGCCTAGGGTTTCGGCCCAAACGGTCGGCTTCCAAAAGTTATCATCAACTCGTTGCTCGTTGTACAACGCGGAACAAAGTTGATATATATCGCTTTGTACTGCATAAATATGCGCGGTTTGACCCCCTCTCGACTCGGTCACATGCAAAAAAGTGAGGATGAGTGTTTCCAAGTGTACCGGCGGCGGAAGGGGAAATTTTTTCATTTTAGCACACGCCGATCCCCGCCGAGCCCCATCCAACCGAACGCGGTGCAGTGCTTCAAGTTAGGTTCCTATGAGTCATATGCCGTAGCATATGCTCGTAATCCACGATAATCCAAGGGGGTAAAATTTCCGGGGACACTCCAAGCGAGTTGGTCTCCGCGCGGGCATAAAGTGGTTCGTCTCGGGTCCGCACCGGGCTGGTGAGGGCGATACGATACATATATATGATATATATATATACATAAGCATATCATATTCATATATCATATCATATATATATATATCCGACCCCACCAAATACATATATATTTCATTGTTTCTTTTAGTTCGCCCCCCCATACCTCAAGGCTGACGCGAAATGAGAGCGAAACAAGTGAGCTCACGTCTGGGCGTTTGGCGGATCACAGTGTTAAGAAATCCGCGTGCTCCCCCTGCTACGCTAGTTATACCCCTTGATGAAATCGTGGATCGTGATTTTCTCGCGCGATCGAAAAACCTGGACCGTGGTATCCTACACCCGGAAGAAATCCGCATAAAGATAATAATTCCGGTTCTTCAGTAGACTAGTCGTAGTGTAATAAGTGTTGATGTTGGCTAGACCTAGAGTGGAGTGACGCTGTGACTCTGACTGTCGCTGTCGTCCGGTCGCGGTCGTCTAGCCGGGTCTCGCAAGCGGAAGGCGTATAGGCGGGTGTACCCTTATTATCAGTGTACCCTTATTATCACTGTATCCGTGGGCGATGCCTTGCGGCGATATATAGCCCAAACCCCGTTATCCCAAGTTGACTTTTGAGTAAATTTGGAAGCCCAAACGCCCCATATATCGGTCGATGCTCTGATTCGCCTTATCTGGTGCGAAAACCCTAAAAATGGTGGACTCCTCAGCCGGTAAAAATCCCCCCTCCTTCTAAAACCAATAGCAGACCTTCATCTAACTCGACAAGAAGTTAAAATTACTTTTTTGGGGTGTATGGAAGATGGTTTATCCACGTGGCTTGGTGCGCATCGCAATACAGCGCTTGAACTGGAGTGTGCAAGTTCACCCTGTATACGTGATAATAAGGGTACAGTGTCACTCTTGAATCCTTGAGAAAGCCTGTATCCTAAAAACCTTGGCCCTCGTGACGTCCACGTGCAACGACTGGGAAACATTTTCATGTTCCAGCGTATCTTCTTGCGGCGCAATACACGGAGATATTGGCTGCGAAGGCGGGAAACGCGTTCCTTGCTTGAGGTACGTCGACGGAAGTGCCTCACCCTATCCCGCCATCATGGGGCGGGAGGACGAGCTATACAGCACCCCCCCGCGCCCCGCGTGTATGGGCGGGCAAGCAAGGGGTGCCCATGTCGGGGTATCGGTCAAATTAGTCCCATGGGGTCCCAATGGGTCCAAAACATGCTAATATTTGAGAGTTACAACCGTTTATCCAGTTCTTATTACTGGATTTTCACTTGATAATAAGGGTACACTGCTTTTTTGAGTGACAATGCCTCGGAGACCCCTAGAGCCGGCCAAACCCCCAAACAGCATGTTTGACCAAAATGGGGCGGTTTTGAGGTCTAAAATATCAAAAAAAATCCATCGCCCATGATGCCATACCGCGCGCGCGGCTCCACACCGCTACACCTTAAAAAAGGTGATAATAAGGGTACACCCGCCTATGATAGGCAAGAGCGGAAGGATGGCGTGGGAAGCAAAAGGATTTATTTGCCCTCGCGTCGGAACGTCCTGGAACTGAAGGTGTTGTTGATGGTTTCGTTGGTATAGTGTAGTTTTTCTTGGATACTACTTGCGCACTAACCATTCGAGCCGCACACTGAGATATTACACTGAAAGATGACTGTCGCGGGCTTTACTGGATACTTCCTCCTCGGCATGGGCCCTGGGCTTATCATCTTCGGCACAATGGCATTTCGAAAGTCATTTTTGACCATCTTGACGTTCACGAGGTGTTTTACCTTAGTGATATCACCTTGACTCTATTCACTAGTCTGCGCCATAATTTTCAAGTTGCATCAGCTTTCAGTCCGCGCTCACTTCGCTCTGGACCTGGCGGTTCGCCGGTCTTGCGTAGAACGGTTCTGTGACGAGGTTTGCGTTCTAAAGTACGCGTATTTTGGGCTTTTGTGCAGCGCTTTTGGATGGCTTATATCACTGATATCCACTGCGACGTTGCTTCGCGGTGTGTTTTGTGCTGTCACTTCAACACTCCAAACACATATGCCCAAGACCTGTACACACAAACACTGAGGTTGAAAGTCACTTTTCACCGAGATCCCATTGTTCTTGCAAGGTGGATCGTTTTCGTCGTCTGAAGATAACTTTGGCTCTCCACGCTTCTCCAACGTCTGCCGATGTATGCTTGAGCGTGTCCCCGTCGTGCTTGGGTCTCAGGTCATTAGTCTAACGATCCGAGGGGTCGTCTGCTACGCAGCTTTTACACCACTTCCAGATCGAAGCATGTGGTATATATTCCCCGTCATTTTGGGCGTGGGTACCCAAGAAGCCCTTCGTCCGTTCGTGTACAAGCTATGGAAGTGCGTTTCTTCTTTTCAATACGACTTCATAGGACAGGGGTTTATAAGTTGAACAAGCTCTCCGCGTTTGGAGCTCAGTTCTCAGTCCCATCATTCAACTGATTCGCGAATAGGATTCAGTGCTGCTTTGCGGTCTGGATCAACGAATATACTAGCTTCAAGCTGCATCTTGGTGGGTGACCGATCGTTCTTATCTCCTAGAAATGCCTTTTGGACAACGCAACTTCACTTGCGCACTGTGTCTACTGGAGGCACATGAACCCGATTCTTGCTGTAACAGGATGTCATCCAGACAGCTTGACGACATTGCTCTTGGCATGGTACGTTGCTCTTCTCCGACCGTCGGAAGAGCTGTGCTGTGCTGCCAACCAGGCGTGACATTTTACTCTTCCTTGTTGCAGCCTAATACCTGACTTCTCATCTGCTTCCACTTCAAACGCATGATTCCGTCTACGCCGGATTCGAGAGCGACCGGCGTTAGGCTTTCGCTCGCTTTTCGGCGTCTTCCGACGTTCGAGCCTGAAAGTGAGCTTGGCATGCGGAAAGACGTGTTCAAGCCGAGCGCTCCAACTGCATGATAATTGTGGGTCTCCACAGGGCGCTGCAAGACTCAACGTCAACGACGAGTTTGGAGTAGCTTTGGGTGAGTTGTTGGCACCTCTTCCTTTTCACTTACTGTACCTTGTACACTTGATGTCTGAGCAAGTAATACAGAGAAATGCAACCTTATTTTTCTTTTCGCTTGGCAAGCCTGTGTCGGATAACATCGTGGTGGACGGGATGTGGTGGGCATAAAGCGCTTAACGCTAGGGTTTCTGTAGGTGGTAACGACAGCCGGTCTGTTTGTCATTTCCCACGCTTGCTGTCGTCGTCTCCGCTGTTTTCAAACTCACTGACCTCGCTTGGACCATGTCCTTTGGGGAATGGCTGGTGTCTAGCGTGTGGCCTGGGACACGGACTGGCACACTCGATGATGTTTTTCCTGGGGTAACCCATGAACTCTTTTGCCCTCCAACTCACATCTTAGTGTTTGTGTGCCAAGGGAAGATTCAGTGTGAAAGGAATCGACCCTTACTCCGTTTGCATGCATTCGTTTTCTCTTCACGCAGCGCAGTACACTCTCACCAGTGGTACCCGACACGGTCGCCAGAGGTCCAGCTAGCCTACTGGCGACTGTGTTTGGTGCTATCTATGTATGTAAATGTATGTCGTCTGTGTGCTGGAGAATTCTGTACATCGATTGCTTGTAGAGTATGAGAAGCGATTTGTATCGGTTTCAACTTGGCACACGCGTTATATACATCCGCTGCCTTTCATTTTTGTGTTCTCATATATCGTATCTCCCTTCACAGGATCTTGCCTATTACTCTCGGCCCCGCCACGTATTACGCCGATTCGTGCTCGAGCATGCCATTGTTTGGTTATGCAGGTAGTGCTGTCATCCCACGGCGGGCTCAGTATGCTGAAAATAGGTTTTTCTCTGCTTTACAACGAAGCTGCATACCTCTGGATCCATGTCCATTCACACTTTCTTATGCCCAAATGATACTCGCTGGCTGACTATACGGCGGAACATCAATTCCTTTCCTTTGAAATTAGCATTGATAATTGTCGGGGACCTGGCCAGCTATGAGCTCGACGGCATTCACACTGCTGCACACCTCCTCGATGATCATTGCTTTCGATGGATACGCAAGCCAGGACAAGTCGCGGCAATACCTTCCGGGGGCCCTTCATCTCGCTCTTTCTCTTTTGGTGTGCCCCTACCGACCTCACTCTCCTCCTGTTGCTTCCTATGGAATTACCATCTTGCCTTGTATGTATGGAAGCACCCAAAATGCAAGGTTTTGTGTAGTCTTACGTGGAAGGGACGTCGTGGGGATGGGTGGACACTTCAGACTCTTATCAACTTCGTTGACGGTGCATGTGTGGCCATTGGACCTGTTTTACTCGCAACTAGTTTAGGGACAATGGTCTATGCAGGAAAGATTGCATACGACCGATGCATCGATGCCCTACCTGATCGCCCCACTGGTGCAGGCTCTTAGGTCGGGGGTGCGACACATAACTACGCGTATCGAGTCTTCTTTTGGGTGTGTATTGAGGCCCTTTCGTTACAATTATATGAAAGTTGCCGAGATCATTTTTGCTTTTAGTACTAGAGCTCAGCCCATCTTGTCCCAACGAAAATGGAGCAGCTTTTAGCTCGACAAAATTGCCTTGCCGAGAGTCAGAAGCTGAAGCTCACAAAGGGCGCTCGCGCGAGTTACTTGCGAGCACCTCCAACAGAAACTGAGGTTGGGGGCTTACTATTTTTCCTTAATAATGGGGGACCCAAATTTTGAGGATATGATTTTTGGAAGTTTGGGGCAGGAAAAGTGTTATGTTATCGATGAAGACATTCTCAAGTAATTTGTTTCGGAAATTTATCGGACTTGTGCGAAATTTAAGTGATTCCGATATCTTGTAGTATGCTTAATCTATGATATGCTAATATAACGGCATCAGACGGATGAGGCTACAGTGAGCGAATATGGTCACTGTATGTAACGCCATCCATAGAACGTGCCTAGTATATGAGGCCCTTAAATGATGAGTGGCGGCCTTGTGGAAAATGAAATTGCAGTGTTTCCTATCTACCTTCAAATCCTCAATCTACCCTTGGAAATCTGCGGAAAGTACGAGCACATGGAGTTCTGCAGGATCTTCGTTGATAGTGAGTTGTCATGTGGTAATGTTTTGTATGAACGCGAAAAAATATGGGACGAAGGCTTCATGGAATTCTTATATGCAAATGAGCATGTGCGGTTGAGGGTCGTGATCTTTGCCATGCGCGCATGGACTACAAGGGAGTGTTGGAAGCCATGGACGTTGCCTCTTGATGCCCTTGATCCCTGGATGCTTGAAATGCAAGATAGGGAGACATATCCAGCACTAATGAAGAAATGTTGTACAGTATATGCTGTAAGAAAAGCTGTACAGTAAAAATCCTCCCCAACTAGTCAGGCACAAGTGCTGTACAGTATATGTTCAGCAAGCAAGATCCGTCGTCAGGTGAACAGTTACCACCGGGCTATATTTGACGTTGATGTTCTCAGCATGCTTTTACGTTTATACAAGGTACCATACATGGGATCGTTGATCGAAGTCTAGGGCTAATAACGAACTGTGTCATTGGGTGAGGGGGACAAGATAGAACATGTGACCCCCCCCCAGCAGCTCGGCTCAACACCTATCCCACCCTCCCCGCTTCCCAACAGCTCAACGCCGGGGGCTTCGCTCCCGAACCCCCCACCCCCACCCCAGCATTTTTTCAAGGTATGCGGTACGAAGCTATTAGGCGGCATTGATGGTATTTCGATATTACACAAAATAATAAAGGGATACCCAAAAGTTGGGGATATTTGTTTTTAATGTTTTGGTAAATGTAGATGGTATGTTATATAGTATTCACTCTGGTAAATGTAGATTTTGGTAAATGTAGATGGTATGTTATGCCTGTATTGAGTTTGAAGCAACTTAAATTTGTGCGAAACGAAATTTGAAAAAAATAAAAATTGCATAAGCTTTATGCCGGTTTTCGGAATGAATAGTTGATAAAATAAATTATTTTCGTACCAGTAATTACAGCGAGTGGTGACTTATAGGCTGTGTGGCATGCAATAGTTGCAGTCGTGCCACGTGACGATGAGCATGCCGTGTCGCAATCGAGCGAGTGTCGAGCGTAGACTCGCGATACGACGCGGATCCCGAATTGTGGGTCTCGGTCTGGGACTCTGGGTGTGCGATGTTGATTCGCTGACATTGGCAGTTTCGCTCACTCGACGAGAATTTTTAAATAGGAACACCAAGCTTCAAATTCATTCCCTCAAAGCTTCTTGCGGCAGTGGCTGATTTTGGCGGCCGTTCTGTTCAGTAACTGTTCAGCGCAGCAGCTTTCAGACTTGAGACTGACTTTAGTTACTTTTGCTCGAAAAGCGCTTTATGCTCGGACTACTGTTTACCCGGGGTGGTGCGTAGGTATCATATCGGCGGCGCAAGCGCTGAATTTCAATTTCGGTAAAAGTGCGCTGGGCAGCGGCTGTCTAACCCGCATCCTTGATAATTTTGCCCTGCATCTCACCCGCGGCATGTACATGTTTGCTAAGTGCGATGATATACCCGCGCGAACGGGACTTGCCTAGCGACCCGCTTTCGGTCGTCCTTGTCGACCATATGTTGTTGATGTTTTACTTCTTCATCAAAAAAGTAGCGGAGCGGCTGGGGCTCGCCCATCATGGCGGGATCTTTCCTCGGTCTTTGTCGACCATGCTATGGAAAGGTGAGGCGTTTGTAAGGGGTGCGAATTTTATTTAGTTCGCTGAAGTACTGTCCATAATTTGCAGGTTGAACATCTGCGTCTTGTGCCTCACGCAAGCAACCGTAGAATCGGAGTGTCCCTTGGGAATTGCGGAACTCTTCATTTCAAGGTGCGTGGTCGTGGGTGGCATATCGTTTTCCTCTCCCCTTTAGAAAGTATATACACGGTTTTGCATCGTTACTGCCAAGGTTTTGCTTTAGTGTGTGCATGCATCACGCGCGCCACTCGTGACACAGCGGAAATGATGAGAATCTTTTTAAAAAAGAGTGGTTTAGCGCAGCCTAGTAGAACAACGCTGCGAAAGCACGGGTAATCTCAAGGTGTGATCAGTAAATTGTAAGAGGAGATCATGATAGAGTAATTCAAAGAATAGATCACATTCACCTCTATGAAGTATTGGATCTAAACTAATAGCGTGTAGTGCTGCAGCTGTAATAACTTTCACAAGTTCGTGGCCAGATAATACCGGTGAAAACATGATGCCTGCTGCTGTGTTGCTTGAAAGCGGTGTCGCTGCCTCTACGAGGCTGTGGCTGTTGTAGATTTCAGGCAGCGTAGGATAATCCACAGCAACGAAAAGCCCCAATATAAGCCGTGTTTTAGACGTACGTTATGCGCACATCAACTTTTAAAATATATGATTATATCAAGTTGTCGACATATCAGAGTAGGTTAGGACTCCTACATAAACTCCTATGCTGGCTTTTACTCCCAAATGGGAGTAGAATCGGTACTGATTTGCTCCCCCAACTGCCAGGCCCGTTGTAGCCCCCCTGGGGCTTTTAATGTGGGCCCCCATACTGAAGGGGGCAGATTTTGGCCCAGGACCGGAAAAAAACACTATAATGACACTATGCTAGATCGATAGAGTTGGGTTTGGGGCAACTTTTTGTACTTGTAAAAAAACACCAAGATGTTGATATGGGGTATCTGGGGGTATCCCACCCCCTCCTACCCCCTCTACAGGGTACCCCCTTGGTAATTATGAATCATTAGCGCCATTTGCTTCAAATAAACCCTATTAGGGTGCTACATACCCCATATAGCCCTGGTTATAGTCCCCCATTTACATAAAATGCGACACACATACACACTTTTTGCACTTAGGTGGCCCCGAAATTGGATTTTTAGGGTCCAAATGTGCATCGCATAAAACCTATTTTTGGGGCGTTAGGGTTGGCCAAAATATTCCCGAAGGATACCCCATTTACCTCTGCATATGGGGGGGGTGTCAGACCCCCTCACCCAAACCCCGTAGATTTGCTCCAAATATGTCATGCCAACACATGAGTTAAGCAATAGTAAACTTAAGGTATATTGATATCAAATGATAACAGTCAGTACACGGCTCGTATCGATTAATTTTAATGTCAGCTGCCCTAGATCAATCAATGACAATAAAGTATAAGGCATGTATCGATCAATAGCAATAAGTTAAAGCCTTTCAGGATCCATCAATACCAATATTTGAGTCATATTAGGCACTTATTGATATACTACCTCTACGGGCATGTCGAAGTGGCACACGTACAGTGTTTGGAATAGAACGCGTCTCCCTCATTACTTGCTGACCAAATTGGTCCAAATCTGGATGACACCGACGAAACCTGTGGGGCCCAGTGCGTTATGTTTTCAGGTGCGTTCTGCAATTAGGCGGTTACACAATGAAACCGTATTACCTATCAAAATCGTTAACCTGAGGGGGCAGGGCTAAAATGGGGGTATACGACCACCCAATTAGCCTGGATTATGTCGACCCTACTCGTACGCGCACATATGACGAGCCAAACGAAGCGGATCGTAAAGAACCGAACCGCTCGTTCTCACATTTAAGCAAAAGTGGAAGCAGCTAAACGAATACACTAATTCTATGAAAAGAGCACCCACTGATTTTTCAAGTGCTGCATACGTACGGTGCGGTATTTCGTTCATGAGCATGTGATCGGAAGAGTTTCGCGAGCTGCAACATTTTAAGCATACTACTTGCGCACAGATCCCACAATAAAAGTTGGTGACACGGGCATATCACACTACGGAAGGCGCCGGAAGGCGCCGATCCGCTGACCGATGGAGTGGTGCGAAACGCTATCGTTGCAACATCGATCCATTATCGTGGGGTAATCGAGTAAACTGGCAAGAGTGGTTTCATGAATTTGACAAAGGCTGCACGAAGTCGTACCGCATCACACGTAGGTAGCAACCGGCACATAATCCTGACGCAAATGGCATCGTGGTCTTTCCGCCAATGCAGCACCAAGTGGGCACCGCGTGTGTTGGCTCGGCTATACCCCCGAGAGTGTGTTGAAGGAAGTAGAGGACATATTTGCGCATAAACTCGAAAGCGTTCCGATCGCGAAATCACCCGTTCAGCAGAGTTCTGCCCAGAGTGCTCGCTTTCCACGTGTGAGGTGTGGCACATCGCGATCCGCGTTCCGGATGTGCCTTTGAGCGTTTCAGAATCTAAATTCATGAAACGACACTTCCCAGTTCGTACTCGATTACTCCACGATCATGGATCGATGTTGCAACGATGCCGTTTCGCACCACTCCATCGGCCACATCGGCGCCTTCTGGCGCCCTCCGTAGTGTGATATGTCCGTATCGCAACCTTTCATTGTGGGAGCTGTGCGCAAGTAACTATGCTTAAAATGTTGCAGCTCGCGAAACTCGTCCGATCACACGCTCACGAACGGAGTATCGCACCGTACGTATGCAGCACTTGAAAAACCACTGCGTGGGTGCTCTTTTCATAGAATTATTGTATTCGTTTAGCTGCTTCCACTTTTGCTTATGTGAGAACAAGCGGTTCGATTCTTTCCGATCCGCTTCGTTTAACTTGGTGCCTTGGTCAACCGGCAAACATCTTTGCGAGAGGGATGGACGAGGGTAAAGGTGCGTGAAACTTGATATTTACGTGTCAACGTGGACAGTCGCGTTTAGAGCATGGTATCAATTGCGGATATAATTCGATGATAAGACATGTGTACGGTTTATAGCAGTTCCACCCCACAAAGCTGTAATAGAGCAGCTGAAAGAGATGAAATCAAAGCAAGATTGACGCCTGTGGCGCATGGATGTTTGGACCGCTTTAACAAGAGGGGGAGAATACGGGTGAGAATAAGGGGAACTAACAATCTTTTTCGAATATATGCATCTGATTCAGGTATGCAAGAGGGCAAGGTCTCTAAGCGACGTTGCCTCACATTAAGTCGTCTCGGCAAACTTGAAGTACGGCGAAACTTGTAGAAGAGATCGTCAACGTTTTCGAGTGTTTTCGAGGCCGGGTGTCCCTTAGCCTTTGGCACGCATCGGGATGAACCCCAACCCGGTCAAATTTAAGGTGTGGTCTATTCCTTTAGTCGCTTTCTTTGTTTACTATCGCACTTTGAGGATGTCATATCTTTCAGTGCTCTGCGCGGACCTGATGATGGGTATCCCAAATTCAGAAAATGTGTGCGATGCTTAACTCCTATGCCAGAATCTCCGCAGTTTCCTACGGAAATGTTTTTGGTCGGTTTGTCCCCCCAACTGCCAGGACCGTTGTAACCCCCCTGGGGCTTCAATATGGGCCCAAAATTCGGCAGCCAATGCATTCGCTCAACTGACTTGGATGGTAGAATATCCGTATGTTCTATGTTGCGAAAGTCCGATTTTACTGAAAAGTCTATGACCGCTAATTTTGTTGGGTGTGAAAGGAATATTCGATACGATAGCTTCCAAATTGATTTTTTCATTTCGGCCAATTTTGGCCTCGTACGAGTAAATTGAAGGCAACTCCCTCGAGCGAAATGGACATTTCGGCAGCAAATCTGACATGTCCCCGGAAAATGCGGCATCTTCTGACATCAATCTTACAAAAGAATTGAGTGCCAAAATTTTCGCAAAACTCACTTATATGTTCATATACAATACCTCTGGGCTTTTAAACAGGAAGCTTTAGAGACAATCTGCTTCAAAAGATTGGACTTCGGATACCTGCCTGTTGCCTGAAGGCTTCCCCGAATTTTCAATAGATATCCAATATTCATACAAATAGCAGGCAGCAACGAGCCATGTTCCGACCGGCCAAGGCGGACAACAAGCCTAGTGAGATGGCACACCTTCTGTGTCTGCATCGAAAATGGTAAGCTCACTCACCAAGATCGCTGCAAGTTGCTGTCAATATTTCAACTACAATAAATTATTGTCGTCAGAACCGAAAAGTTCAAAAAGGGAATGTATGACGATGCCTGCCGTTGCATCTTGTTGCAGCCTGCTATGCGCGAAAAACCTGCAAATCTATCGCGAAGGCAGTTTGTTGAAAACACTATTGGCCACAGCTTGTAGTGCAACCGACATCAGCACCTCAGTCTCTTCATTCAGTCAGTCATTCAATAAAAGTGTACTCAGGTGTCGATATTCAATCGGAGACAACTAAAGTCAGTAGTGGCAGAGAGGCGAATTCCTCCCAAGTGCAAATGATAGGGAAACAGCAACATACTAGGCTGAAATATGTTGGAGGCTGGAGGCTCTGGATGCTGTTAAGATGAGCCCATCTTCCAGGAGAATACTTTTCTCCCCGAAGGACCAGCTTGTGAGCAGAGATTCAAGGAAGTTTCTCGATTTGCAGGACGGACAGCAATACAGCAAAAGACTCTCTGGATTACTGCATCGTTACTGAGGCTGAATATTTATTACCGACACCGTAGCAGTTAGATTCTCCTGAAACGTCGCCCACCTTCATGGAAGATAACCACTTTGGTTTCTACAAAGGAAAGCAAAATCCACACCGTAAAGTCGTGGGATTTGCGCAAGTGATAACATACACCTTTGAAACGATAAGAGTAAGGTTACCAACCGGCAAAATCTAAGTAGGGATTCAGTCCTGCAGGGGACTCCTACCCTCCAGTATCCATTCCATCGGTTCTTGCATCAAGTGCCTGGGCTGAAACTTCGTGCCGTGCACCAAAGACAAAAGTCTGAGGTCGTTCACTCCCTTGCCCAGAGGTCCCAAGGGAAAACACCGATGATTGACCTGTGAAATTGGGCGGAGGTGGTGGTCGCTCCGTGCCTCCAAAGTTGAAAAGAGGTTGTGTAGGGCACGGCGGGAAGCCTCCACCGAACACTGGAGTGGCGGGAGGCTGTGGGACCATGGAAGGAATAGGCAAGGCTGCTTGCGCTCTCCCAGGTACGTGCTGCTCAAACGCTTGCAGCTGCTGCTTTGCCTCTGCAAGGACAGAGCCAGTTAGGTTAAAGGATCTGAAGCAAGCAAGGGGGAAACCGTTCTCTTCGGTGCAGGAAAGCGTTCAAAAGTTGCAAACTAAGCTTTCGAACACGATCAACTGCACAGGAAGATGGCAGGAGGGACTTCACTCAGGCACTGCACTTCCCCGTGGCCGCACATTTGCAAGATGATGTTCACAAGTGGTCTTATTTATACAATCTTGAGTACTACGCTTCGTTGCTAAAAGGATCTGGTTGGATGGCAACGAAGCCCGATTCCGAAATGGATGTGCATGGCGGGTGCTTCACCCGACAAACAAGGTGAACAGTCAACAGGTCAACAGGCATCGCAGGGAAGAAAGGAGCTGCAGGCAGCACATACTACGCTATATTGGTCGTGACCTGCAGGGCTACCGTGCATATCATCAAAGTCATAGACTTCGAAGAGATCATCTGTGAAAAACAAAACCCAAAAAGTGAGGCGTAGCATTCTCACCTTCTGTGAGATCTACAGTCGGACGTCGCTGCACCACATATTCCAAACTTTGAGCAAGAGTCCATCCTCTCGATTTCATAAGGAAAGCAACGACGACGCTTGTAGACCTGAAGCGAGTACGCAAGAGGCGATTAGTCGATAGTCTGCAGAGCGTTTCCGAGTTTCCGAGTACTGAAGTGAACCAACGCTTACCGGGATTTCCCACTCATGCAGTGAACGAGAACTCTTGCAGATTCCTGCTCGACGCTTGCTGAGAGCGCACAACGTGATTTAGTTACTTGCGAGCTTCGTGCTCATCCCCACAAGAAACGGAAGGGAAACATCCAACGTCCTTTTACCCACCTATGAAATTCAAACACTCTTCGAGAGGTACTGTTTTCCCACTTTCGGTAACGTTGAAGTAGTTGAAAGAGTTTCTGTATAAATTTTGACAGTTCGGTACCGTCTGTGAGACGACCTTTCGGGAACTCGTTAGTAAGAGCACGCTGAGAACTGACATCCACGCAAAATTTTGTTCAAACCAAAAGCAACAACTGCAACGCACGTTGACAATATATTTCACTCCCAGCATCTTTAACAATTCGCTCCTTGAAGCGTTGTCGTAGCTTCCTAAGTAGAGAAATCCTGGCAAGATTTCGGAAGGAAACGCGGACGGGGGTGATGCCTTTTCTACACACGTGGGATTGTGACCACAAATTGTGCACACTTCACCCTGTTCCCATTTGTGATAATGCCCACACACTGGACAGGCAGGTTCTCTTTCGCGCTTCATTGAGTTGGATCTGAACTGAACCGAAAGGCACTAGTGCAAACCCTACAAGATAGATGACCCCTCAGGGATGCGAGGTGTTCGCTGATTATCAGAGGCTTTCGAAAATAGCATACGCAGGCAAATCCATAGCAAAATCGAAATGTCCACAGGTGCAAGAATCGTGAAATTGCTTACTCAATGTTATATCATATTGTGAGATGGCAAATTACGTGAATGATGGCGTTCAACCATGATGGCTTCTGAATATTTTCCTCGCCGACTACAAAACAATTCCATGCTTGTTGTTGTAGTATCAAGTATGAGTATCTTAATCTAGCATCGTTGGATGGTGCTGGCGATGGCGTGGACACGACCCAAGCGCCAAGCGAAGGGCCAAGCCAACGACCGTCGCTGCTCATCAGTCGAGTGGCGTTCTCAACTTGAACTTCGCATCGTTACGTAAATCGTAATACGATTAACGATACGATAGATAGACCTCGTTGCTCGTGTCACAAGCGGTCATTCGAAATAATGACGGAGATTTTAGCAGCCGCGGGATCAGAAATTCAGGGTTTGGGCATCACTGAATGATTTTTCGTGACCGCAAAAATCATTTTTTCCGCTCGGGGTCTTTCCAGACCTATTGTATGGGGGCGAACATTGCTTTGGGGGAGAGGGCCCCAATTCCGGACAAGGATTTTGCCCCCTAGCAGCACATCTTAAGGTCTAGGGGGCTAATCCTCCCCCTATCAATTTACCCCCTAAGAGTTCCCTTAACACCTTAAGGGCGAATTGCCATACTGCTCATACTGATCTTGTTTTCCAGGATCTTGTTTTTCATGTTTTCGGCCTGAATCAAAGTTCTCGAGACATCCATTTGCCACGATTCTTCGCATAGATTGTATTATGGAACTAGGTGGATGGCATGGCACCTCGTTATCACTCATATTGTATGTGTACACATGAATATATGTGACCCACCCTCATCATGCAGGAAATCAAGGCATGGTATATCGATATTCAATATTTTCGATACGCCGCTATCGATATTTCGATTAATTTTTAATTATTGATATGAATTTGGTACATATCGAAATATTGAATATTGATTGATACCCTTGGACTACTTATTCATATTGATCGAATACCCCTTGGGGACTTATTCATATCGATTGATACCTCCAGGTCACTTATTCATATCGATCGATCATACAAAATTAAAGTACCGCGATTGGCCATATCGATTAATCGATATGAGTATCAATTAATCGATCTTAGATTACCCAAATATTGGATTTATGTTGGTCGAACACCCATATTCAGATCCCGGTATACGTACCTCCTAGCGTCATAGGGGGGTTGTCAAGGTTGTTATTCAACCTTTCAGACTATGCGGCTGCTATTGAACAGTAGCAACTCGCAACAAGTATTTGGTGGGTATGAGTGCAGTCTGGTATCCAGAATCCCCTGCTTGAGCTCAATGCTCTCTCATATACCTCAATGTCCTCACACCTCATAGGCGTTACCACCATCGGGTTGTGAACCCGAGAACATTGGGTGAACTAACAATATCGGCTGATCGAATTAGCCTGTTGATACCCGCATGGTGTTCAATTCATGCTTGAAGCGAAGACGCGTCCTTTCAGAACAGTTTGTTCTTCAAGAACTTGTCTTGCTTCATCATCGAGATGTTGTACCTAGGTTGTGCTAAACCCCACCCCCCCCTAGGTTTAAACCTAGGTTTAAACCTAAAATGACCCCCTCGGGTTTAAACCGGTTACGAGTTTTACACTGTTAAGCCTAGTCTCACACTGTTAAGCCTATTCGCACACTGTTAAGCAGGTCAGAGGGAAAATTGCCCCTTGCAAGAAGAAACGTGGTGTCCAGAAGCGCCCGCGATATGAGCTAAGATTTTTTGAGGCTGCGCTGAGAACGTGTGCTCACAAAACAAACATTCAACGGTATCCTTCGGGAGTCCGGGAGTGCCGGGATCACGCAGACATGACACACTTTCTTGGTTTACCGCTTTAGCACACACCACCATAAGAACTTGTCCCCGTCGCGCGAGTCTGTAAAAGCTGACTCAATACTTTGGGACGCTGAAATATTCAGGGGTAGACGCCATATTGAAATCACGCACGCAGTTTGCTCTCTCAACCGTGCACCCGTGTACCGGGTGCTCTCTCCTCATACCTCATTGAGTGTAAAACCGTAAGATTAAACGTATCAAGTGATCACTCCGTTTATATCTCCTCACATTCATTCGGCCAGGCAACATCGTCGCGTCGCTAGATCGCGGGTCGCGTAGAGTCGTAGACACGATCGTGTCACAAGCCTATGGCAAAGGCTACATACAGTGGGGGGAAATTCCGGGGGTTTAAACCTAGGTTTAAACCTAAAATGACCCCCTCGGGTTTAAACCGGTTAACGGTTTAAGCACAACCTAGTGTTGTACTCAGCCTCTCGATGACAGAAGTCACTCATGGTGAGTGGATGACATATATTATGACTGTACATGTCATAGTCGACCGTATTGACGATACTCGACGATTGTATATCACGTATAACATATGACATGACATGACATGACATGACATGACATGACATGACATGACATGACATGACATGGTATGACATGTATGACATGTATGATACGTATGACATGTATGACATGTATGTCATCGGTCATATCCCTGACAGATCTCCCCTCTTAAAAGAGTTGTGACCTCACAATATAGGGTGCATACCTTTGTATATGTCTTAGGTGTCTTTGTTGTTGAGCTGGTACCAGTCTTCTTACACCGATGAGGCGTCCCTCAAGGTGTTTTTAGGATATTGGGGGAACTGAGTCCACTTTAAACCCTCACCCGTAGGCATTTAGCCTTACAGTTCTTAGGATGTAGCCCCCATGAATTGCGTATCGTATTTCAGAGTGACGTTTCAAGGTATCCATGAATTGCGTATCGTATTTCAGAGTGACGTTTCAAGGTATCCGAGGTTTACGTTACGGATAGATATTGCGCTGCCGTTCGATCGTATTTCGAGAGTGACGAATTAAAAACGAATACGTTTTTACGGCTTTATATAATGCACCCAACCCTTCCTCCCTTCAGAAGCTTACTCCCCCGAAGTTCACAGGAATACATGGGAGCCCGATTTTTGGGGCTTGTTTTAATGCAAACGGAGTGGCCCTGCTTAACGAGATTGGATCTTATGATCCTTTAAATCCTCACCCGGTCTGCTCAACTCCTCAATATTTGGTCCGGTACGCGCGCTTTGACGAACATTTCATAGAGTGGATTCGACAACGTACTAATGTGAAATTCGTTTTAGTTATGTGTGTCAAGCATAACTCAGGATCACAACTCCGTCCACCTCAGTATCCGGTAGCTGCGGATTACTGGCCATAAGATCCGAATGACAAACCACGGTCTGGCAAAGGTAGCATAGCAGTTTTTATTTATCCACAGATATGGTACCCGCATGTATGCGTATCTGTGCAAGGGTATGATTTTGTACAAGGCTCACTACACCTTAGCAAGGAAGGATCAATTTCCTGCTTCTTATGCAACATAATGACAAAACATTAAGAGCAAGGTATATAGATGATCGACATGTATTAGTATATATTACAAGAAGTAAGGGCAATAGAATATCAGGTTAGCCTTCATAGGCAGCTATCATGTCTGCTGCATCGGTCAGCTCTGTGGCTTTGACCCAGGTGTCATGCTCAGGGCCGTAGCCTGCATATCGTACTAAATAGTACTTGACACCTCTAGTGATCTTATCTGAGAGTATATGTGATATCTCAAACAGTGGTTGCCCTTCTTCGGTGATCATCTGTGGCAGAGGCAAAGGTGCTCGGATTGAGTCATTGTACAGCTCTATTCTGGATACAGGCTGAACCGGATGGATACGAATGTCGAGATCCCCGAAATCTAACTCATAAGCACGTCCATGGCTGAGCACTTTAGATATGATAAACGGCCCAATGTATGGCTGCTTAAAGTGTCTGCCTGCCTCTGTCAAACCAGTCCATTGAATAAACTCAGTCCGTAGAAGAACTTTCTGCCCTATTGCAAATTGACGGGGCATGTGAGTCTTATTGAATCTGGCTCGGTTGATCTCTGCTGCTCGGGAAATGTTATCTACCGCGTTGGCATGTACAGCCGAGTACTGGTCAAAATGATCTCGAATAGCATTTTGTATTGGAACAGGAGCTTCCGGCGGAATAGTGATTGCCAGATCATGAGGCGTAAGTGGCCGCGCCATCGAGTCGAGATAAAATGGTGTGTAACCAGTCGTAGCAGAAACCGTGTTGTTAATTGCAAACTCCACCAGAGGCAACTTGTCCTCCCACGAATTGGCTGAAGTATCATTGCAACAACACCTGAGGAGAAAAATACTATCTAATCAGTTATAAACCAGAGGATGGTGAATCATGCATCAAACAAAATGAAAAATACCTGAGGATGTCCTCAATGAAGGCATGGCTTCTCTCATTGCTTGCATTCGACTGTGGATGGTGTGAAGACGTCATAGACAATCTCGTACCAGTAGATTTCCACAGTGTTTGCCAGAATGAAGAAGTAAATCTGGGGTCTCGATCTGAGATGATGTTCCTCGGAAGACCATGGAGCTTGAAGATATGCTGCATATATATTGAAGCAGTATGCTGAGCAGTCCAGGTCATGTTGAAGGGAATGAGATGACAGCGATGAGAGAATTGGCACATTACCACGAAAATACTGTCGTGCCCATTAGTGGTGATAGGCAGGTCAGTAATCCAGTCAAGAGATACATCAAGCCATTTTGTCTTAGGCACACAATATCGTATATGTGACTGACCATAAGGTTTGTGTCTCCTCGTTTTCTGGCGTTGACACACGGGGCACTCCCGAATGTACTGAATGGCTGCCTTTGTCATTCCTGGCCAGTAATATCGGCTACGCAATAAATGAAGCATGCGATTCTTGCCTACATGACCAGAAATAGTGGCCGAGTGGCACTCGTGAAGTAGAATGTGGCGAAGCTGTGTGATCTCACCGTCATCGGTAGGAACTTTGGCAGTAGATGGAATGTAAAGCTGTCTGCCAAAAATGGTCTTGCGATAGATCAATCCTTGAATGAGCTCGAAATTGTTGGTTGACTGTGATGATGTCGATGATGCCAGCTTAGATAATATAGTCTGTGCGAATGTGTCACGATCGTACTGAGATATAATAATGTCGTGAAGCTGATGAGCTGATGATGCAGAAATAAGAGCAATGAATGTAGAATCTGTAGACGGAATGTCTGTTGAATGTGATTCGCCGACGTCTGTATGTTGCAGACAATCGGTGAGTTCAAAGAGTGTAGAAATACGGGTAAGTGCATCTGCAACCTTATTCTTCTCGCCAGAAATGTGCTCTATTCGAAAGTTGTACTCGGAGAGCTCATCCAACCACCTCGCCTGTTTGGGGCTTAGTGTGGATTTGGACTGGAAATAAACCAGTGGCTGATGATCTGAGCGAACAATAGTCTCTGGAGCTCCCAGCAATATGTGGCGAAAGAATCGGAAGCCCTCCACAATGGCAAATAGCTCGATCTCAGGAATAGGTCAGCGTCTCTGTGTATCAGAAAGAGTGACGCTGTGATAGCCACATGGCTTCATACCTTTTCCTTGATCCTGCAATACTACTTGACCAACGTGTGTGCCTGATCCATCGATCTCCATAATAGATGGCAGTTTCTGATCTGGAAGCTGTAGTACTGGAGCATGGCAGATGGCACTTTTGAGATTATCAAATGCCTGCTGCTGCTCAGATTCCCAGACAATTTCTGCATTATCCTTAAGGAGACGATTGAGCGGCTCGGCAATCTTGGAGAACTTTGGTATAAATCTCCTAAACTGGCCGACCATGCCCAAGAATGACCGAAGAGATGACTTGCCATCTTTAGCCATACGGCGTAGAGGCTGTTTACCAACGGTTGGACCATATGACACTGGAGGCTGGATAGCCATGACTGCACGGATTCTGTCTTCGATGATTGAAAGGCCTGCCTCAGAGATATGGTGTCCGATAAAATCGATGGATCTGACGAACAACTCAACCTTGGAAGGCCTGATGTAGAACTGATGATCTCTGCAGCGCTGTAAGAACTGTCGAACATGCTTCACGTGGCTGTCAAAATCTGGATTGTACACTATGGTGTCATCCATGAAAATGACCAAGAACTGATCGATGAAGTCAAAGAATGCTCGATTTTCAACACGTAGAGCGGTCGCGGGAGCGTTAGTTAACCCGAAGGGCATCATTGTCCACTCGTATGAACCATATCTAGTACGTATTGCTGTCTTGCGGATGTCGTCTGGATGTATGGGTATCTGATGGAAAAACTGATTGAAATCAAATCTGCTAAACCATCTTGCCCCCTTATTAAGCTGTTCAAGAAGGTATCATGAGGTGGCAATGGATACGTGTCCTTTATGGTGATGTTATTAAGGGCTCGATAATCACAGCACATCCTCCACTTCCCCCCTGGCTTAGGAGCGAAAATGATTGGGCACCCATATGGTGATGATGATGGACGAAGGATACCCGGCTCGACATATTTGATGATCTGTCGTTTGAGCTCCTCCATCATAGGCACTGGAATAGTACGAACTGGCTGTGATGGTGGCTTATGCCCAGGTTCAATGTTGATGCGACGATATCCACCTTCAAACCGTTCTGGCCTATGGCCAGCTGGAAGATCCTCCTGGAAAGTATCTGGAAAGTCTTCTCTGATTAGATCACGTGCCGCTGTGACCTTTGGGTCTTCCATGGTGGTGTCTGAGTCTGCTGCTGCCATGACCAATTCACCATCGACCTCTGAGAGGAAAAAGAGATGAGCTACGGCTTCTTCAGCCGACCCACCGTATCGTATACGTCGTAGGTGCTTCCTCATAGTGGTGGCACTGGCCAATTCCATTTCAGGAAGGTCATCCGAACCTGGAGTCTGTTCAACTCTGGACAGAACTGTACGAACACTGGAACCTGATGAATGTTTCCTGGTGATCGTCATATTCTTGGACTGGAAGTCAATGTATGGGTTCCTTCTTTCTAACCAATCCTGTCCCAGAATGGCTGTGAAGGGTTTCATGTCAATGATATAGAGATCTTCTGTATCCTTATACTTACCCAGCGTGAATGTAGCATTGGGAAGATATGATGTACAGGATAATTGGCTTCCTCCAGCCAATCCCACTGAGAATGATGATGAGTCTGTTGGTGATATACCAAGCTGAGAAGCGAACTGTCTGTCGATAAATGACGATGTAGCTCCTGGATCTGCCAAAATGTGAGTACTCTGTCCATATACTTTCCCTTTGTACAACAACAACTTCTTCTGTGATTTTAGCTGTGCTGTCTGTGATTGCATCTGTGCGATGTGTTTTGAGGGAGTATCCATCTGATGGAACTGTAGTGTCAGACTGGAAAGGACTTCTTCTGAGATACTCTCAACCCGGCCACTTGCTTCAGTGGCATTTTCAGGCTGATTTATCCCCGGGGTGCCCTCATCACTGGTACCTGCCCGGTACCCGGAGAGTTTCCCTGAGGAGCTGGAGTTGATGCTGGAGCTGGAGCTGCAACTGCTGCATTGATGCTCTGCTGATTCTGGAGCTCCTTAACCAGGGTGTTGACTGTTTTCAGGAGTTTGTTAGACTCGCTTTTGCCACCCTGATTATTTTGTTGCTGCTGTCCTTTGTATGGATTCTGAGCTGGAGGATTGCCTTTTATGGGTTTTCCATCTGGTGTCTTGGTGGAAAAGCGATCCTTTGTGATGTGATTGGTACGACCACAACGTTGACAAGGCTGGGAAGGAGATGATGTTGATCCCTTTCCTTTTCCTTTTCCCTTGCCTTTTCCTTTATTCCTCTGGGAATTCCCAAGTGGGTTGGCATTCTGATTCTGGTTGCCTTGATTCTGATTGGCTCTGTCATATGGCTTATTGCCACGGCCCTTGTCCTTGTCTTTTCTGACTGGGCCTCCTGACTGTTCCTCCTGTCCCCTATAGTGAAGGGTCTCTGCCTGCTTCGAATGAACTACATAATTCAAATCGAGCAGAACCTGTGTGGTTTGTGCCCACGACAGGTTATTCCTTTCATCCTCTGTCAGAAATCTGAGATGAAACTGTTTCCGAAGGTCTGATTCCATGTTACTGACGAATGTGTCCTTGATCAAGACATCATCCAATTCAATTGATGCTAGAGAAGCCAGTGATGTGAATGTGCGTAGGTAATCTGCAAAAGTCTGGTTACCCTGCTGCAGTGCCATTAGATGTTTTTTGGCAACTGACCGCTTATGGGGATTTCCGAACTGCCTGAGGAATGTATTCCTGACATCTTCATACGTGGCATCTGGTGTTTTGGCACGACATGAAAGTAGTGTCTGTCATTATTCTGAATGAACGTGAGGAAGACTGTGATGAGATCCTTGGCTGGTGCACTTGGATATGTAAACTGAAAATATATATCTGTCTACTGTATCCATCCAAACCTCCGCATCCTGTCCGACTTTGTACTCCTTCGGTGGATTCATTTCACCTTAGTGTCTATTGCCATATCGGTGGGTTTACCCACCGTAACACGCTGTTACGGTGGGTAAACCAACCCTACGCGTTTGGCGCGTAACGGGGTCGTTACGCGGTTCCGCAAGAAATGTGACATTATAGTGACCAACTAGACACCTAAAACTGATACTAAAAGTACTCGGGGGTCAATAGACTTGGCGGCAGACGCTGTTAAACATGCCTCCTATTGCGCTCAACTTGAGAAAACTTGAGAAAATAATAGGGTGTGAGTTATGCATTCCCGCTGGTGCGTGTGGGCGGGAATGGACTGTCCAAGAGTTTGGCGGGCAATGTCCCAACCCCCTTGACTATAGATCGAAGGCTCGAGTGACCACATGTGACCCGGACCAAGCACCTGGCAAGCGATTCGAAGTGACGTTCGAATATGCCGGAGACAAACACGCGAGGTCCCTCGTCTTCATCACCGCGTATTTGCACTTGGGTGAATACATGACAATGCACATGCTTAAACACAATGGATTGCCTTGTTGAGATGAAAAACGTTTGGTATACTGATATATTTTGATGTACAAACTTTTGCAGCTGCTTGAGCTGTACCCATTGACGTGAACTTATTTCCCCCACGAAACCCTATGAAAATAACGGATTTTAGCCAATTTTAGGGCTTAATGAACCCCGACACCCCCATGGTAACGTAGCATGCCTACGATATGCACATGCCTCCCCAAGTGATGTACATCAAAACTTAACATTGTCAACTATCATATATGAAGTGCCAACCCTAAGATCGCATACTGTACTACCGCCTCCCTCCGTACGGCACGGATCTACCAATATTTGTGACACTTGTAAACCCACCGTAAGCAAATTTCCCAAGCCACCATAATATTTGGCAACTTCATGCGCCTCTTACATATCGAAAACACCTTAGAATGGTGCAAATTATGTTTTCCATGTTCGAAGGGGCTCTCAATGAGTGCCATGAAACATAGGTTTGAGACAATATACGCCGTTACATAGAAGCTTTGGGTTGTTTGAAATCGTCATTACGGTGGGTTAACCCACCGTACCCATTTGGCAATAGACATTAGGGACAATTGCGGCTGGAAGTAATGCTGCGGTGGCCTGACCATCATCTGAATCTGTACATGCAGGCGGGGGATTATCCTCTGAGTAATCTTCATCTTGTGCATTAGGCTCAGTCTCTGGATCGTCTGTACCGACTCATGTCTGTCTTCATTCTGCTGATGGCATCGAAATATCCTATCTGATCATACCGGGTCTGAGTGTCAGCATAACCCTTTAACCATGAAGGTATTTTGAATCTGCTGAAATGATCATAAGAACCCAGAATGTCAAAGTACCAGTTATTAGGATCAATATCGATAGCTGGTATAGCCGGTTCTTCTGCCATCTAAAATAAAACACCACACCATCAAAATGGATGTGTGTGTGTGTCATATATATATATATATATTGTACATGTATTATTTTTGTACATCGATATAATGAGGTGAAGTATATATATGGTTCCACCTTCTTCCCCCCTCAAGGAAGTGTGAACTCCACAGGCAGTTGTCAAGTGCCTATTACTTCATCAAGAAGCATGCAATTCCCATAGGAAGCAGCTGTACAGTTATTGGGTTGTTGCCCGATATATTGGTCATGAATGTGTTGATTTCACATGACCAAAATGCCAAACACAGAGTGTTTCACTATTATATAGTGGCATTTTAGGGTGTGTAGGGTTACTGTGACCCTTATCACCTACAGTGACATTAGGGTGTTACATGGTATCAGTAACACCTAATTATATCAAACTTAAGCAGTATGAACATTTCCTGAAGGAATTAAAGCAAAACTGCATTTAATATGCCACTGTTTACCACGTGATACTTGAGAGGTATGTTACACCCCCTAGTTTTTACACGTGATTTTAGGGTGTTACAAGTGCTCACAAATTTTTGGATATACCATTGATAGGTAAAAAATTGGATGAGCAAAAAAATCAGACTCGAATTTTCATTTTGAAATTGTAGGTGAGATTTTTACCCATTTTCACCACTTTTTGACATATTTGTCAGTGTATATGAGCACTAGGTGTATACTACAATGTATACAGTTGTTACACCTCTGTAATATATCTCACCTGAATACATGAAATGGAATTTGACATTTTTCATGTTGGTTTGTGAAGATGTACATATGGTCAATTTTTGGTACATTGGGTTTTGCTGATTAAAACCCATGAAAAGTGGACCAAACCCCAATGATATATATATATATATAGGTGTATCAACTTTAAGTGCAGTCACTTAAGTGATAACTTGTCAGTAACCTATCATCAACTTGGGCATATGACAGTGCACTGAAAGAGTATCAAAGTGACATCTTCAGATTCCAAGCAGATCAGAACAAAGTTCGATTAATGAATCGGAGTAGTGTCTGTAATAACCTCTATCAGTTGTCAATATGATTACAGTGCGGGCCCGATTTCAAGCAACACTCGTTTAAGCAACCAGCGCTGGAATTCTCAAAAAATAAGCAATTTCCAGCCTTTGCAAAAAGGCTGGATTTTTGGCCAACCCCGTTAAGCAATTCCAACCCTCTGGATCGAGATCACGAAAATGGGCATTTTTGTTGTTTTTAGCTCATCAGAGTCAGAGTCCGAGTCGTCACCCACAAGCTCGGGCACTTCACTATCAGATTCACTATCGTCATCCTGCTGGTCAGACACGCAAATTGCATGGCTAGCATGGCTTTCACGTCGGTTGTTACTCTTGGAGAGTAGTAAAGACCTCTTCTCCTTCTGAAACTCATCCGGTGTCAAGACTCCCTCGTCGCACAACTGTTTCAATTCTCGCAGCTCCTTGGCAATCAGATGGGCCATATTGCTTTCTATTAGTGTGCGATTGCAAAAATAAAATGGTTGCAATTTCCATGATGATTATGTATACATACACATTTTCAAAACAGGGGGAGGAACAACCTTTCAAAACGAGCCTTTCGTCTACGGACAACGCGACTTTTGGCTCTCTTTTCTCCTTCTAAGCAATGGGCTAAGCAATCGCAGCTGCCTCGATGGGAGCTGGTGACACATTTCTTAGTGCGCGATTGGCCAGTTTTGAGCAGTTCAATCGGCTGGGTGCCCCCGGGTCCCGCGAATTAATTTCGGGTCGTTAGATCCATTTAAGCAAACGAAAAAAACCGAAATCGCGGGGAGGCTGGAAATTTCGCGATTTTCGATATAAGCAATCGAGGGCTGGAGGCTGGATCGAAAATGACTGTTGCTTAAAATCGGGCCCGCACCGTACTGATCTGAGAGAGTTACATGCATTTGAACTGATCAGAACTGTATCAATTATCAGAATGCAATGTAGAAGTTGGTGTTGCTCCAGCGATAGTAAAGGTATGGACAGTGTTCAGCAGTTACCAGCTGCATTATGAACACCGTATACTGCCTTCGGGTCTGGAGATATTCTCCATCCAGCCCTACAGCATGTGGTTTTATCCTGTTTACCATAACTATCGCCATCACTGACATCCAACACGCACATGTGTTTGTTGGATGGTATCTACATTATCATAGACATGGTTGATATTATAGTTGATCATTTCACTTAATGAATCAGTGAATGTCAACATAGTGTCAGTGATTGTGCATTATGCAGGTACTTGCTGATTCAATACACTAAAGCAAATTGATTTATCATATAAGATGATCTGTATACCACTGGACAGCATGTAGCTAGTATGATATGTGTTACGTTATGAGCGCGCCGCGCGCATATGAGCGCCGATTTTTAGCACGAGCGCGCCTGGCGCGCTTGTGCCAGAAACTGTTTAGCACAAGCGCGCTTATTGGCGCGCTTGTGCAAATCATGAGGGCGCCTGGCGCGCTCATGCCAAAGCGCGCTCATAACATAACATATATATCAATTTGGTTAGTAGGTTGTAATCCTGCATATCTCATCATGATGAATGACGAGTTGATTGATATATTTCACACATGGCTCCGGTGAGTATTCCTTTCATTGATCAACAGTAGAACAGTATTCCATCCCAAATCCTACGTCAGGAAATACTGAGCTAATTACTGTCTTATGATCATGATCGGCACCTTATACCAAGTGGCTTCATTTATAGCCTACACTTGCACAGCAGGTATGCTATGTGATATATTGATGCAACATCTGGTATGTATGTAAGATGGCTACTGCCCCGTGGAACAGTACTGTCACAAGTACTAAGGTTGAATCACTCTAGCGGCCATCTTATAAGGCTAGATCCGGGTCAGTTGACAGCCTAGAAAAATCATTTAGGACCCTATTGATTTGTTTTCGACGATACTATAGAGTAGAAATGGATTTAGACACGCTTTTATACGGTATGCTTTCAAGGGGTGCAAAGCCTGAAAATTAATTAATTCGCACAGTACTGTGACAAGTACTGAACACTAGAACCCTTGGGAGACCCTCTTCCGAGGCCTTGGAGGTCAAACCAACCACCATGTTTCGAAATTGGAAGGTATGTAAGGTATTTCGCAACTCACTTGCGCGATTGATACGGATTCGGCCCCGCACGGCGATGGCATATGAGCCACACCCGCCAGAAATCGGAAATTCGTTTTTTTCGAGGATTTGTTTTTTTGAATTGGCTCCGCGCGAACGTGTGGCATAAGCACATAAGTCATGGTATGCCGGTCGTGAAGGCTTCTAAAATTCAATATGTATGTATAGTTGGTCAATTTAAGTGCTCATGGCCTATCCATGTGCATAAGATGCATTAAGCGTGTCATTCATATCGAAAGGTGTGGTGGCCGCTCAACGCCCAATTATACCATTTCCCCCGCACCCGCACCCTAAGCCAAATCGGCCATAACTTCCTCGATATATGGAACCATGTGACCTATAAAGTGTTATATCACATCCATGTACCTCACATGGCATCCTAATATGAATGTACGGCATCTTAATGGCGGCAACCATCCAAATATCCAGCCAGGATCAACTACAACTCAGCTGCTAGACCCACTCACACGTTAAATTCCCAAAAAATATTTCCCCTCACATAAGGCTACACAATTAGTTTCTCGTAGTCCATAATATCATTTTGAATCATATTTGGGCGATGTACGGCGCTAGGGTACCCGTTGCAATAATTACGAGCATGCTACTTGCGTATGGGTACTGGTACTCTGTCTGCCAGGCCCTAGCACCTCGTCCCCAACACTCAATCATGCACCTCCAATACCAACCATGCCCAAATCAGTACGTCTCATAGTCCGGATTATCATATTGAGTCATGCCCGTGCGATATGTGGCGCTAGGGCGCCCGTTGGGGTGATTCCCAGCATGCTACTTGCGTACGCGTACACCTCATGTCTGTGAGGTCTTAGCGCATATCCGACACTCAACTATGCATCCCCGACAACGTATAGGCCCCGTTCGATGCTGGTTATAGTCCAAAATATCATTTTGAATCATATTTGGGCGATGTACGGCGCTAGGGTACCCATTGCAATAATTGCGAGCATGCTACTTGTGTATGCGTACTGGTACTCTGTCTGCCAGGCCCTAGCACCTCGTCCCCAACACTCAATCATGCACCTCCAATATCAGCCATGCCCAAATCAGTACGTCTCATAGTCCGGATTATCATATTGAGTCATGCCCGTGCGATATATGGCGCTAGGGCGCCCGTTGGGGTGATTCCTAGCATGCTACTTGCGTACGCGTACACCTGTGCTGACTGTGAGGTCTTAGCGCATATCCGACACTCAACTATGCATCCCCGACAACGTATAGGCCCCGTTCGATGCTGTTTATAGTCCAAAATATCATTTTGAATCATATTTGGGCGATGTACGGCGTTTGGGCACCTGTTGGAATGAATTTTAGCATGCTACTTGTACCACGTTGGATCGCTTGGAATATATTAGGTTTTTCACATGTAGTAGGGTGGATGTTATCATGCCAATTGAATCAAATCACGGCATGCCAGCGGGCCCACGAAATCACACCTCATTGGGCATACTACATATCTTCAATTTGCATGATTGCGGGGCATACTTGATGCCAAAATCTCTCAGAAAAAAATCGAAAGAGGTGACACCATTTTTCACACAAGGCCGTAACCACTATATCACATAAAGTACTACCCGAGGGACAACATGCTACCAGCGAGAGCACGGCACGTGGTCTGTCGACCAATGGGGCACAAGGTAACTCAGTTTGGGTCCCAAAGATGATATTATATGAAGGATATCATCAGTATTGAACAAGAGGGAATCGAAAACAATTCCACCGCGTCAGTACTTGTCATAGTACTGTTTTCGAAAACAGTACTGTGACAAGTACCACGGGGCAGTAGCCAAAGATGTGCATTTCTACAGTGTAACATGGTTGTATTGCTTGCTCAACCCCCGGTTCCATAGGGTACAAACCTATGGTCGGTTAGGCGCGGACAGACAGTCACCAAGTCGATCGACAAAACTATATGGTGATTTTAAGATAGGTCCTTACTTTTTAAGCTTGCAATACTTCCATGATACACTGTTATATATGCCTATGTATACCAACTGTTATCGTGATCAAGTTGGATGTATATATGTGTGCATATATGTCAAACATTTATGACCAAACTGATAATTATAACAGTATGAATGGTGCATAATTATGTCGCAGTATAACATGGTGGTATTGTGCTGCATGGTGTATACTGCAGGTATGGATGGTGTATGCTGCATGGTACAATATACATATGACTGTTTAGCATCAATGTTCATCTGATGTTATATTATGCGTCCGACTGCAAACATTGTATGTACATTTGCCAGTATTCGAACAAACATCATTTCTGTATGCTATGTGCGCGCGTCACAGATATTGAATAGCGCGCTGCATGTTGATGTATACGAATCATGCGCCCTCATCGCGCGTCCCCTGAGCATGATGAAATCATAGCAGGTGCGCATCTCCTGACGAGCTAAATCATCGTATGCGCGTCGATGAGCGATTTTTGCAATCATTTGCAATAACGAAATTTTTATTTGCGTGCGCTGCACTGAACAATTAGTGCGGAAAGCGATCATCGTTGTCGCCGATGTATGTCGCTGCGGATATCGAACATCGTTGTCGCCGGCATGTGTCGCATGGTACGAATGTCATCGCGCGTACGGATCATACATACTGATAATGATTTAATCATTCGCGCGTCCGTATGTCGCATATCGTACCAACCCTGCGAATGATAACAGCATGTATGTGCGATCCTTATACAGTGCGCACACCTTGTCGCTGTTATTTTCTGACGATGTTTCTGCGAGCGATATCAGATGCGAATGCGTTCGCGATGGTGATTCCTCGCGCACTCCGTTTGCTGTTGATTTTGCAGCGGATGTTATTATTCGATATATGATCGTATATGTGCGATCGCTGTCGCCTGTATGTATGCGCGAACCTGTCACACACACAATATACAGTATACAATATATCTACTGCTGCACACACTTGTATGTCCTCGTTCGTTGCGTGGACGGAGAATGCCACTGTCAAGGTTGTTATTCAACCTTTCAGACTATGCGGCTGCTATTGAACAGTAGCAACTCGCAACAAGTATTTGGTGGGTATGAGTGCAGTCTGGTATCCAGAATTATCTGCTTGAGCTCAATGCTCTCTCATATACCTCAATGTCCTCACACCTCATAGGCGTTACCACCATCGGGTTGTGAACCCGAGAACATTGGGTGAACTAACAGTATCGGCTGATCGAATTAGCCTGTTGATACCCGCATGGTGTTCAATTCATGCTTGAAGCGAAGACGCGTCCTTTCAGAACAGTTTGTTCTTCAAGAACTTGTCTTGCTTCATCATCGAGATGTTGTACTCAGCCTCTCGATGACAGAAGTCACTCATGGTGAGTGGATGACAGATATTATGACTGTACATGTCATAGTCGACCGTACTGACAATACTCGACGATTGTATGTCATTATAACATATGACATGACATGACATGACATGGTATGACATGTATGACAGGTATGACATGTATGACACATATGTCATCGGTCATATCCCTGACAGGGGCCATAATATATGAGCCGCAACCGCACCGTCACATCAAGTTCCATCCAGCAGGCAGGTGTGGAGCGCGCCTTCTCTAAGGTGGGTGCCATGCATTCTGACTTAAGGAAAGGCCTTACAGAAGGCACAATTGAGCATTCCACGATGGCATGCCTTAACCCACTGCAGAGTTCTAGATAGCATTGTATGGTCTAATTCATTATTATTTTTTCCGACTGCCTTGTGTATTTGCTTGCAATGTTGTGTGCACTCAGGTCATATTGATATATCAATATATCGATACGTGGAAAAAATGTGCACTTATTCATATTGATTGATATCAACATTGAACTTATTCATATCGATTGATATTGGCATCGCGCTTATTCATATCGATTGATATGCACACAATGCTTGTTCATATCGATTGATATTCACACAGTACGTATTCATATCGATCGATACTCATTCGAAACTCATCGAAAACTATCGATACGGCCTAAAAGTTTCGATACCATGCCTTGAAGGAAATCATGTTGAACAGCTGTTGGGGTCATTTCCGGGCATGCGCCATGAACATGGCACCACTATCGGGTTGATGTTACGAGTGGGCAATGAAGTATCATGATGCATATAATTGAAAGAAAGTAGCATATCCTTAATTTGAAGCTTTTAGAGCACTTTCCATAGAGCATACTTTTGTCACCTGCCAGCAGAGCAACCGTGCACTTTCCAGTAAGTGTTTTGCTCGATATATTGAGTTTGGTGGCCTTTGCTCTGCTGGGGGACCTTGCTCAAGTCACAAATATGGATACCGATACTTCATACATCGCAAGTAGTTGACTACCGTAGAAATTATCGCGACATTTGCGCTCATACTGATCCCATACTGCTAAAAACGAATTCGCCCTTAGGGTGTTAAGTGTGTCGTGTTTTTCGGAAATCCTAGGGGGGATATACCCCCTCCCTAGCAACACGCTTTAACGCCCAGGAGGTTAAACCCCCCCGCCTACCAAGACGGTGTCCGAATTGCCCCCCCCGAACAATGTTCGCCCCCCCTATGCGTCTAAGGAAGCATATCGGTAGGTGTATGTTGTTTTGTTCGGTTGTTGTTAAGTTGCAAGAACTGAAGCAAATCTTATAATTGCGTGTGATTTGCATCGCTCAACCCTCCGAACTCTCAATCGAGCATCCGCTATGCCCCACCCGCTCGTGGGGTATATTGGATGAGTGCGATCGATGCGCAAGAGCCTCAGCATTCAAAAATTGGACCTACTTTGTTAATTCAGGCAGCGAGGCGAAAGTTATAGGGGCGAATCCCTAGATGAATCCATTTTTACGTGAAAACACATATCCCGCAACCGGACACAAGTAGCCCGCTTGAGTGGATTCTGAAAATGTAAAGAATGCGTCAGCGGATCCTCAGATCGTTGGTACCTACTTGGTACTAACAGTCGTGGTATCATCACTTGATGTATAAACATGCTTAGTACCATGTTTTTCATGTAGTATTCACGGGGAACCCAATCTTTCCCCCCCATTGTAAGGGGGGGACAGTGGGTCACTTGTCATTCACCCCTCGACCCGAGCTATCACCAGTGTCCGTTGTCACAGTTCTCCGTGTGCTATAAAACAAGCTCAACTAAGTATTTTATACCATCTTTAGTATCCGCGTGAACGTCCGCCCACTGCGTATCTGTATCATTGTTTCAGCCTGGTATACATATATCACATATATGTACTGTATATATCCCGTTTTCTGTGAAACATACACGGTCAACGTGACGTGACCGGCGTCTTCCTCGTCGAAATCTACCCCAAATTGGCTTTTACATCGCCCGATTTGGTTAATTTTGCGAAAATATACGTTTTCACCAAGCGCCCAAACGCACTCTCGACTTTCTGGCCAGCAACACCGCTCCTGGCGGGAAGACCGTTTACCGCACGACGTTTTTTACTTCACTGACGTTTTCTCCGCGAGATTCTACCCCAATTTGACCCTTTCAACGTTTCATTTGCTTAATTTTACGGGAAGTTCGCTTCTCGCTTGGGAACCCTAGCTTTAGGTTCGCAGATTCTGCAGTCAGCAGTCAGTGGGCAGCGACCATGTCCACTGGACCTCAGCGCGCGCGTATGGCCACTGTTCGTTCAGCGTTGATCTTTTTTCGACTACGTCTGCAGCATCTTACCACTGGCTATGGTCTGGTGGTGGCTGGTGGTGCTTATGCACCAGACACCAACATCGACGAGTCTATTGCCTTCGCCGATGACGACAACTTTGACGACGACGAGTTGCGTCCGCAGCATCCTCCGCTCTCCCCTCCATCCTACGTGTCCCTTGGCCCCCGTGTGTGGTGGTGTGTGGTGGTGCTGCAGCACCCATTTCACCGATTATCCCCTCTACTTGCGCGCTCCTGTGCAACAGAGTGGGGGCTCGCCGCATTTTTCACCTTCCGCCCCCCCTGTCCCCTCTTCGTTGACGCATTCGCTCTGGTGGTGCCAGGCCGCTTTTGGCTCTGGCATCGCACCGGCGTTGGTTGGACGTTGTTGGAGTGAGTACTTCCTCGGTGGCGCTCGACGTCTACGGTCGAGGAAGAAGATAAATCACAGTGCACTTCAGTATTGACCCTTCTCCACGCCCACATGGCGTGTAATGATCCTCGAGGGACCTGAATTTGAACTTAGGACTTAGCAGTATTAGAAACTTTGAATTTGGTGCTGGCACATGCCGTATTAGCCGAGCCGGTGCGGCTCCTAGATCCTGCATTGCCTCTGCATGCTTGCCTGGAGACACCTCATCCCCACGGGGTGAGGTGGTGTCACGGGGAACCCAATCTCCCCAAATGTAAGGGGGGGACAGTGGGTCACCTGCCATTCGCCCCTCGACCCGAGCTATCACCAGCGTCCGTTGTCACAGTTCTCCGTGTGCTATAAAACACTCAACTAAGTATTGTATACCATCTTCAGTATCCGGGAACGTCCGCCCACTGCGTATATGTATCATTGTTTCAGCCTGGTATACATATATCACATATATGTATATATCCCGTTTTCTGTGAAACATACACGGTCAAACATGCAGTGAGACTCGGCCCGTAAGTTTTGCGAGAGAGGAATAAACCAAGGGACGGTATCGATATCTTGATATTATGATATTATGATATATCGGAAATATCATATCAATCGATAACATTTTTAGCGTTATCGAAAAATATCATATCAATCGATAACATTTCAGAGTTATTCATATCAATCGATAACACTTTGGGTACTTATCATATCGATCGATAGTGTTTGGGGGTTTTGATTGCTGGAATTGTCACACCGCTTACTTTTGTGACTCTTCCCGTAGTAGTGTTTATGACTGTCACCCGAACCAGAACCCTAACTGTTTATGCCCATATAACGGGTTAACTTATCAACTTTATGACATTCTGAGAAAAAAAACTATCATTGAGTGAAGATATCCCGGGTCTTAGGGGTATATCCAACAGGTTTGGTTCCACGCACTCTTTATTTTAGACACTGCGAATTTTAGCCATGTCTGGCTAAACAGCGACGCTTGAGATGGAGTGAGGGTCTCCACTAGAGGCGCGGCGGAGCGGTATGGCCTAGCTGATGTCTGGTTGACTTGGATTTACGGGAAGCTTGTGCACGAGGCGGACTTCATTTTCCTTGCTACGCGTTGGTTGACGTTGGAAACTTTGGTCGGATCCGACACCACTTTCCTTGGCCGCGTCACTTTGCATCCACATGCCCGTGGGGGAATTTTTTACGCCACAGCTTTCCTTGCTTTCCTCGACAACCGCATTACGACTTTTGGCCGCCGCTCCTTCCGTGCCTCGTCCCATTTTCCCTCACTTCGTCTCTACAGTCTCTTTTATCATGGTTGCGACTAGATTGACTTCGAGTATGGCGTCACGCCGACGTTCTCTAGCGACGATTTTCGACTCTGCTGCCGCACGTAATTCAGTCACGCCGGCTACGCCGGCACCTGCTGGTGTTCCGGCTGCGAACTCCGCCCAGGCAGTTTTCTTGGCGGGGGTTCGCTCACTGACCCGTGAGCGCTTCGACGAGAGCGTAGCGAAGCACGTCATCCGGAAGTGTTTCCGTGAGAAACATGAGAGGTTCACCGGCACTGAGTCCAACGCGCAGGTGCTCCTCGCAAAGCTGGTGCCTGCCCTCCAGGAGGCATTCGAGGCACAGGACGTTTTATTTGCGCCGCTTTTCGACTTGGAGGACTCCACGTTGGCCGTCCGCTCCGAGGCCAACAAACTGCTATTTTCGACTCTCGAGCTCATCGTGTGCCCCACCTCTCCGGCGGGGGACTGGCTCGAGGCATCTGCAACGCTGCACCCGATGGACGGCAAGCGGGTTTTACTGGAATTCGCACGTCGTCTGCTGGACTCCGGTGCGCCCTTTCAGGGGACATCGGACCTCCTTGGCGTCCGCTTCAATCAAGGCTACACCGATCCGTCGGAGTCCGTCACGGACTTCAACGCAGCCTTGCGGTCCGCGGGGATGAGGAACACCTTGGACGATGACGAGGTGAAGGAGCTGTTTATCACGGCGCTGGATCCGACGTTCTACGCGCCGGTGGTGTCGCGGCTCTTCATGACACACTTCACGCATCAGCAACGGGCGGCCGTGGATGGGACCTCTTGACCATGCAGCAATGGGCGATCGAGTGCTACGCTCGGCACGTCCAGGCCGGTACGCACACTGCCACCCTGTCCGCAGCGGTCGTGGCCACTGACGGTGACAGCTCGCAGCTGTCCGACCTCACGGTCATCATCCTCGACGTGAAGCGGCAGATGAAGGTCTTGACGGACAAGGTTGCCTATTCTACGAAGGGTGGGTATACCCACCGTAAGAGGTGCTTACGGTGGGTATACCCACCCGAAGGGTATCAATAATTACCGATGATTGGCTGCGAATCACGGCATGTCACCAGTGACCAACTTGTTCTAGACACTCCCGTGAATCTCTATGGAGCCTCCACATGCGCCAGAAATGACTTGATAACGGGCCAAACGAACCCAAATACCCAAACCCTGATATCATCGGAATGCACTGTGTATATTATAGTATATTTGGTGTGCATAGTACCTGATTTTGAATGTGCAAGTGTCGGAGGTCTGCGAGGTGGCAGCACATATTGTACCAAAAGGTACGTCGGTTATATACCGAAATCAAAGTACATATCGAAAAAATAAGTATATTGATGTTATACCAAGCTGCAGAAGTCTGCAAATAGAGTTGAATGGGTATACCCACCGTAAGCGAAGTTATTCTACCCACCGTTATTTCCCCAACTTCAAGGTTGTGTAATGTGCCCAAAACTTATCGGAGTCGTGTAAATTAAGTTTTCCGTCCTTTAATCAACTTCTTGGGTCACAGAAAATCCATATGCTTAACCCCCGCAACCTACTTGTGCGGTCGGTAAGAGCTTGCAAAGTTTGGCGTTACGGTGGGTATACCCACCGTAATATTTTTAGAATAGGCAAGGTCAACGGCAAGGGATTTACCCCGCGGGCGGAAAAGATGAAGATTGGCAACGGAGGGGGCGGCTCCGGTGTTCGTTTTGCGGCTGGTGACCTCCCGTCTGGGGGGGACTGGTCGCAGTCGCAGGGGAGAAAGCCAGGGAACATTGCTTACCCTGACGGGCCGGCCCGGGGCCGCTTGACGCCGCTCCGGGCCGCTCGCGGGCCGATGATGTGCCCACTTGCGGGCCGTCCATAATTTCGCACCGGCCATGTTTCGGCCAAAGAAAACAAGTACTTTCGATACTATTTTAACAATTCGCCATACTTAAATCCAAAATTTCGCGCCTGCGGCGGGCAATTTTAGTGTTCGGCCGATTTGGCCGATGGCTGGCCTATGATATTATCGCATCCCGGCCGATGGAGAAAAATAAAGCAATGTACTCTGGAGAAAGCGCGTTGTCTTTCACAAAGGCAGCGGCGACTTCATTCCGTTTTGCCAAAACTCGACATGCAAGAAGGAAGAGGCGCGCCACTGGCACCGCGACTGCCCGAATGGCGGCAAGCACGGCGCTGGGGGAAGCTTCCACAGCTTCTCCCTCGGTGACATCGAGAACGACTTGCTGGCGGAGCAATTCCAGGCGGCGATGGACGAGCACGACGGCGAGAGGTTCGACGCGCTCTGCCTTCTGGCGGGGGGCAAGCCGGAGATGCTCGACGGCGTTTCGGCGTGTGCCTTCGGGCTCGAGCCGGAGCGGGAAGATGGTGCGTTGCGGGACTTCCTGCCCTACTGCCAGCCTGTCACCCACATGGGGGGCTTCACGGTAGGTGGTGTTGAGAGCGGGATCTCGGCTGCCGCTTGCACACATGTCCGGGAGGACCCACCGCCGGCTCCACCGCCGGCGACAATCACGCATGTTTACCCAGTCGAGTCAGAGGCGTCCGACGACGGTGTCATGATGCCGGTGGACCCCATGCACGCGCACGAGCCCGACCTCTGCTTTGCTATGGTGACGACTAGGTAATTCTTTTGGTAAATTACCGGTAAGAGTATTACCGGTAATTTACCGGGTATTACCTAGCCCCATTGTTAAATTAAGGCTCTTAACAGTGTGGGTAATGTCGCGTTGGTAATTACTGGTAACGGTATTACCGGTAAATTACCCGGTATTACCACACCCCATATTCGCATTACCGGTAAAGTAGTCACCTTATGCTTTGCGGACAAGATCGCGCAGATGGGGGGACTCTCGATCACGGCTGAAGGGGAGAGCTTGGCGATGCGGTACATGCACGCCGAGTCGGAGACCGACTCTTACGTACGACGGCGACGCGGACGAGTCGTATGCTGGGTGTGACCCGGCTGACGGTGAGGGTGCGGTACGCCAGCCTCCAGCCCCTCGATAGGGATGCTGCACGCCGCCTTGGGGGTTTTGCCGCTCTTCGGCAATTGTCGTCATGGTGTGTGCGTTCTTTTGTGTTTGCGCCACCGCGGCGCCACTCTCCGCTGCGGCTCTACAGCGTAACTCTTTCTGACACAGAGCGACGCTGGCCTATTCCTGAGATTGAGCTACTTGCCATCGTGGACGGCTTCCGGTTCTTTCGCCACATCTTGCTGGGAGCTCCAGAGACTATCGTGCGTTCAGATCATCAGCGAGCCACTGGTATATTTCCAGTCCGAATCCTCACGAAGACCGAAACAGGCAAGGTGGTTGGATGAGCTCTCCGAGTACAACTTTCGGATTGAGCACATTGCAGGCGAGAAGAATAAGGTTGCAGATGCCCTGACACGTATTTCTGCTCTTTTCGAACTCTCCGATAGTCTGCAACATCACATTGCCTCATTGGCATGCGCATCGACTGATGACCCCTACGGTTTTATCATTCTGCAGCACACTGCTGCAGGCATACCACAGACGTACCACAGACGTACCACAGACGTACCACAGACGTACCACAGACGTACCACAAGAGGCAATGTGCTGCAGACACGCTGCAGTACATCCTGCAGCATGCTGATGCCGCGATTGATAATCGCCACTGAAAAGGGCACATGCTAGCTTAATCACTCGGATGATATCCGAACCGTCCGCTATCACTTGGTATCATTTATGGAAGGATCTGACCTTATGTTGGCAAGTTTTCACGGCATTTGGACGAGTATCCCGTAAGTTAGGATTTGGGGGTACCTGGAGCCGGAGCGGGAAATGTGCTGCAGAAATGGAATTGTGCTGCAAGGATTGCAGCACGCGTGTAGCACGTGTGCAGCACTGTGCTGCAGATAGACGTACCACAGGCATGCTGCAAGATAGAGTAGATGTGCAGCACATATGCAGCTATCATGCAGCACGTCTGCACGCGGGTGACATCTGCAGGTATCCTGCAGCTATCCTGCAGCTATCCTGCAGCTATTTCGCAGCTATCCTGCAGCTGTCCTGCACTCGGGACATATGTGCAGCACATGTACAACACGTCAATCTGATCCATGCCTCCATTCGAGGCATACGCATACCACATATGCCACAGTCCTGACGCATACTTTCAACCCGGGGAATATGTACACGAAACTATACCAATCATGCAATTATTCGGACATTCAAACATCCACATTATTTACACTATATATGTAGCATATACAGAACATGCTAACAACATATTAAAGGCATGCTGTAATGCATTTGCAAATCCTAGGAGTCACGGTGTTCCTTGCAGTATGGCTATTACCCTTCGGGTGGCTTAAGCCACCCTAACAGCGGTTTAGGGTGGCTTAAGCCACCTTGACGTTTTCAATTATTGCGGGAGCTATCGGTACCGGAAACTAGATTTTTTTAGCTCAAAATGACGGCGACAATGTCTTCTTTTAGACACTATATGCACTATTCGGTGAGCCCAAGTTACCGGTGAGCAATTTTGGGAAGTATCCAAGAGGGTGCAACATTTAGTGAATTTTGAGCGATTTTTTCGGTTTTTGCATACCCATGCTACTTCAACCGAGATTTTGAGGGTCAAGATGACCTCGGATCAAACCTTTTACACACTGCAGAAAGAGCAGCTCGAGATCTTGACATCATAGGTCTCCAAATTTTGAAAAGCGCCTTCGAGGAAGCCCCCGTGAGCTAATTGGCTTAAGGTGGCTTAAGCCATCTTAAGGAAAATTGGGAAATACCCATGCTACTTCAACCGAGATGTTGAGGGTCAAGATGAACTCAGATCAAACTTTTGCTAGGATAGTAGCCATATATATCGGAGATATACCCGCAGTATATCGGCAGTAAATTACTTGTGTATGCAAGTTTCATGCAACTTGTTTGACAATCGGTTGACTGAGTTTTATGTGAATAACAAGTACTACAACGACGCTCATGACATGCAAGCTGGAGGATTTCAGTGTGTCCACGTTTCTTGACCCACGGTATACAGTAATACCTCACCTTTAAGGAAAACAGACTTTGAAGCCAGCCTCTTTTTTCCGTATTTTTTGACCCCGGCCTCAACGCTTAACGCGGGTTCCTATATTAACACTTGTGTTTCGTTACGGCTAATAACCAAAAAGTTAGCCTAGCCTTTTCCGCATTTTTCCGACCCCCCCCGAAAAAAGTTGTTTCCTTAACCTAGCATTTCCTTAAATGTGAGGCATTACTGTAAAGGTATTTCCTTCCAGCATCTGGAGAAATGGGACAAGGGACGCTTGACTCGTGAGCGTGTCATCGGATGGGCCAAGTCTGCCTACACCATAGACTGGAAGCCTTCTGCTGCCTCTGTTAGAAAACAGGTTGTACTCTCCAAGGCATCCGAGCAGAAAAAGCAGCTAGTTTCCTTTTTAGAGGATTCGGATGATGATGCGGACATGGTGGAGCTTGAAGTGCCTGAGGCTACTGTTGAGGAGGCTGACTGTGAATTCACTCTATATTTAGCCATGCCTCCAGCCAAGATGGCTGAAGATCCTGTTAAGTGGTGGGTAGATAGGAAACACAAACTGCCAAACATGTTTAGAATGTCTAGGCAGTTCTTGGCCTCGCGCTGCCAGCACTGTGATATAAGGTGAAATAATAGTGAATATGCCGACGGTGGGATATCGATATGTACGGTTATTCAGTCTCCACAAACGCTGTGAAGCTGAGACGAGATGCTCGGGTGGTAGCAAAGTCTAAGATGCATAAAAATAAAATACAGGGGCTTTTATTTTCCCCACCACGGATGCCAGAGCTGCCCAGGCACCTCGGGTCGAGGGGTGACAGAAAGACCAGAGCTTCCTCCCCCCATGGGGGGTGGAAGTCTGTGTCTCCATGACACCACCTCCCCCCGACCGAAGAGGTGAGGTGCCAGACCAGGGGGAAAATAATTAAATTAGATTATTTCTTTGTGATTTTAGATTAACTCAATTTCTTGTGAATTTAGATTAAGTTTTCTTTATGTCATCCGGCTATTACCGGTGGTCCTTTTCACGACTCGTGTTCAAAGTGTTCAAATAATGTGCACACAGGTCAAACGCTCTCGTTCCCGCTGGTGCCATCATGAGGAAGCCTCCAAAAAGCTTTAAGAAGGTTTGTCTCGCTTGTGATAATGGTGGGCGCCGTTGTAATAGACACTCACGGCGTGTTCTGCTTGAAAAAAAAGGCCCCTGTATTTCTTCTATATCCTAAACCCTTTGACTTGCCTTTTACCGCTGCACGCGACCGGCAAGCATCTTTGAAACTTCCGAGTTTCAAAGATGCGTTTTGTATTTTGGGTGCACCCTAATTTTACAAAACGGCCGAGCGCTTCCCGTTTGTGCGGGATATTCACATTTATTCCATGGAATATTTCATATGGATTAACACACATAAGCACGAAGGCATCGGCCACGCATCTTTGAAACTAACGAGTTTCAAAGATGCGTTTTTTGTAATTTGGGTGCGCATACCCAAATAACAAATCAGCCGAGCGCTTCCCGTTGGCGTGGGGTATCCAACGCTTGAATGTTGAATATTCATTGTAATATGAGTTAGCAAGCGAGGTTGTAAAGGCATCGGGACAGAATCTACGAAACTGTCCTATGCATTTGCCTTTGGGTTTGGGTTCGAACGTGACACCCAAACCCAAAGATGCCAAACAGCCGAGGGCTTCCCGTGCGTCCTAACGCACGAAACTTGGCACGAATACTACCATGGTACATATCTTTCAGTAACTTGAAGCTCAAGGCTTCAAGTTACTTGTGCGCGAAACGCGCAATTTATTTCTAAGGCAGATGTTTTGGGTTTGGGTTCGAACGTGACACCCAAACCCAAAGATGGCAAACAGCCGAGGGCTTCCCGTGCGTCCTAACGCACGAAACTTGGCACGAATACTGCCATGGTGCATATATTTAAGTTACCAGAAGCTCAAGGCTTCAAGTTACTTGTGCGCGAAACGCGCAATTTATTTCTAAGGCAGATGTTTTGGGTTTGGGTTCGAACGTGGCACCCAAACCCAAAGATGCCAAACAGCCGAGGGCTTCCCGTGCGTCCTAGAGCACGAAACTTGGCACACATACTGCCAAGATACATATCTTCGAGTAACTTGAAGCTCAAGGCTTCAAGTTACTTGTGCGCGAAACGCGCACTTTATTTCTAAGGCAGATGTTTTGGGTTTGGGTTCGAACGTGACACCCAAACCCAAAGATGCCAAACAGCCGAGGGCTTCCCGTGCGTCCTAGAGCACGAAACTTGGCACACATACTGCCAAGATACATATCTTCGAGTAACTTGAAGCTCAAGGCTTCAAGTTACTTGTGCGCGAAACGCGCAATTTATTTCTAAGGCAGATGTTTTGGGTTTGGGTTCGAACGTGACACCCAAACCCAAAGATGCCAAACAGCCGAGGGCTTCCCGTGCATCCTAGAGCACGAAACTTGGCACACATACTGCCAAGATACATATCTTTCAGTAACTTGAAGCTCAAGGTTGCAAGTTACTTGTGCGCGAAACGCGCAATTTATTTCTAAGGCAGATGTTTTGGGTTTGGGTTCGAACGTGTCACCCAAACCCAAAGATGCCAAACAGCCGAGGGCTTCCCGTGCGTCCTAGAGCACGAAACTTGGCACACATACTGCCAAGATACATATCTTTCAGTAACTTGAAGCTCAAGGCTTCAAGTTACTTACTTTTTTTCAAGCAGAACACGCCGTGAGTGTCTATTGTGGCAAAGATGGCAAATAATAAAAGTCATTATGCGGACAAAGTCGTTATTCACGGCCGTGACTTTTAGATTCACGGCCGTGAATCTTTCCGAATGGAACCAAAAACCGTTCGATTAAAATCGAACGGTTTTTGGTTCCATTCGGACATATGGACATCACGGCAAGACAACTCTTCAGTGTAATATTTCGCATGGCATGGCGATAGCTCAACAGTAGGTACAGTACAGCGTCATGGATGCATGCACCGGTAATAGCCGGATGAGATAAAAAAAAACTTAATCTAAAATCAACATGAAAATGGGTTAATCTAAAATCATGAAGAAATAATCTAAATTAAATAGCCTACCCAGACCAGGCATGCAAGCTAGAAACCCTAACTAACACTAAAGCACATAGATTGTTACAGGCCCAGAGGGACCTTTTTCAGTCCAACTAGATTATTAATTTTATTCTAAATTATTAATTTTATTCGCCATCCCGTGTCACTCCCGACGCTTTGGCCCCGGTACCGTGTCTACATTATTGATTTTATGAAATTGAATCATTATTTTGCCCCAAAACGATCTATGCAAAACAAATAACAAACAATTAATTGGTGTGCTAGATTCCCCGTGGTGAAAAAAAAAAACGATTAATTAATTAATTAATCGGCAGCCCCGCCATTAAAAGAACAACCAACAAGGCCGTAATTAATTCGAATGTCGCCGAATCCTGCCAACAACAACCGACAATGACAAACTGCCAAAATAATGCTCGACGACCCGTCAAAATCGCTCTCACTGCACACCACCACACGCCGGCGGACTCGGGACTGTATCAATATCATAATTTAATGGGGGACTCGGCGGTGTGTATCTTATGTAAATGCAACCCTGTCACTTGTAAATGTGGGAAGACGACCCTGGGTGACATGGCCAAGCTGCGCCGTTCGTTAGACAAGCGTCAACAGGCGTTACTCATGAGCTTCGGTGTGAAGCGCGGTGTCGCTCCCACAGCAGTGAACAGCGACCCTGTTGTAACTCGTCCCGAGCCCAAGCTCTCCGTTGAGGACAGACTTTTACTTTTCTTAGAGAAAGGTTTGCGCCACCTCAACACGAAGCGCGCTGGCCACCCTAAAAAGTTGGCATTCGTTGATAGCCGCAACCTCCTTCTGGTCGAATGCGATGTGGAGTTGGGTGTCCTCTGCCAACGAATAGCCCATCGGCCTTAAAAGTGAAAATAATCAAATATTTTAACAGAATGGTCAGTATTAAAAAAAAAAAACACATTAATCAAATGATTGGTAGGTGGGCTCCGCACTAAAAGAACAAAGAAACACTTTTAAACATTTAATTGTTTTCGGCCAATCAACAAACTTTTGTCCCTGTTTTATTGCACCCGAATTCAAGAATAAAAATCAATAAAGTAGACACGGTACGAATTATTGTTCCAGTTATCGTATGCTCCAATCACAATTCGTTTCAGATAACTCAAAACTGAATCGAGCCACCCGGTTGGCTCTCAGATAACTCGCAGGCCTCAGTTATTTATTACGTAATAAGATACCGGGGTGCGTTTTTGTCGAAATTTTTGTAATTAATTTCTTGCCCTCCGTTTTATATGTGTTTGTTAAACCGATTTGGTTTTCACTGTCCCGGATCAAGAAGTGTGTCGAGTGTCAACGTTAAACCCATTGACACCCTTAGATGTCCTCATCAGCAGCTGAGTCGCCTAGTCCGCATCTGCGATCGTGCCAATATCTTTCATATTCGATTACCGAATAATCCGTCTGACTCTATAAGTATATTCAGTACTTTAGAAATATCCCACAAAAAAACACGTATTGTTTTATACACCGTAGAGACGCGCCGAGCATTCCTGGTGTTTTTCTAGGTTTCATAAAACCTGGGTTATTTTAAGATAACCCAAGGTTATAACCCATAAACCCCGCGTCGCCGTATAAATGGTTAGAGGTTTTAGGAAACCTAGGTGCTTATTTTCGCCTGTTGTTGTGTAGTCGGATCTCTGTTTTATGATTTAGTTTAATGAAGTTAGGATACGTCTTAGACTGCTTATGTTCTTGGGCTAATTGCAAGTTCACACACACACACTGACTGAACGGCATGGAATCGGCCAACAAAAGCCAGCCCACCATCATCCCAGTGGATGTGAAAAGCAAATCAAGAGCAGGGCGGGGCCGTAACAAGATACCACAAACGAATACATATTCCCAACCCAAATGCAAAGCAGCATGGAAAGATGATACGATGTGACCGATCGTCGCCAAACAACTGTTGGTCTCTGGGTTACGGAGTAAGCGGACCCTGCTGGCATGCCCCCCAGTGGCTCCCGGTCGATGGATGGGACCTGTTGGTCCATGGTTATGTCATGAATGCAGTCACACCACACAGCATGGACACCCCATGTCAAAAAAAAGAAAACATGCGGGCACCTAAGTGCTCCCCACAAAATTCAAGGGAAAACACAGAAGGTGTACTTCACCACCTTCTGCCTCTCCTCGCAGCACGACAGACGAATCTACCGAGCTCTCCAAGAGGCAGTGCCCGCCAGAATGGCACCACAGGGATAACCGCCTCCCAAAACCCACTTCCACCCGGCGGTCGTCCCCGTTCACAGCGATCCGCCAGTACTTCATATCAAGGTCAAAGAACACAAGTCCCCCGGCATGTGTAATAACCATGAGCACTGTACACGGAGAGGGAGCTAGCGTCAGACGAATCCAAGACACTCCCAAAAAGCGAGCCGTAGACGAATCCCCGACGCACTCAAAGAGGCAGTACCCGTCAGAAGGGTACCACAGGGACAGCCACATCCCATCATCCAAATCATTCCAGTGGCCGTCCCCGTTCACAACGAGATGCCAGTACCCCATAAAGTGGGTGTCGATCACCAGTCCCCCGGCAGGTGAAAAAGCCCCAAGGCACTGGACATAAATAGAGCCAGCCGCAGACGAATCCCCGACGCCCTCAAAGAGGCAGTACCCGCCAGAAGGGTACCACAGGGACAGCCACATCCCATCATCCAAATCATTCCAGTGGCCGTCCCCGTTCACAGCGATCCGCCAGTACCCCACAAAGTGGCTGTCAACCACCAGTCCCCCGGCAGGTGAAAAAGCCCCAAGGCACTGGACATAAATAGAGCCAGCCGCAGACGAATCCCCGACGCCCTCAAAGAGGCAGTACCCGTCAGAAGGGTACCACAGGGACAGCCACATCCCATCATCCAAATCATTCCAGTGGCCGTCCCCGTTCACAACGAGATGTCAGCACCCCATAACGTGGCTGTCAACCACCAGTCCCCCGGCAGGTGAAAAAGCCCCAAGGCACTGGACATAAATAGAGCCAGCCGCAGACGAATCCCCGACGCCCTCAAAGAGGCAGTACCCGTCAGAAGGGTACCACAGGGACAGCCACAATCCCATCATCCAAATCATTCCAGTGGCCGTCCCCGTTAACAACGAGATGTCAGCACCCCATAACGTGGCTGTCAACCACCAGTCCCCCGGCAGGTGAAAAAGCCCCAAGGCACTAGACATAAATAGAGCCAGCCGCAGACGAATCCCCGACGCCCTCAAAGAGGCAGTACCCGTCAGAAGGGTACCACAGGGACAGCCACATCCCATCATCCAAAGCACCCAAGTGGCCGTCCCCGTTAACAGCGAGATGCCACAACCCTATGGCGAGACGTATTCCCGGTCAGCTATGATGGCCTGAACTCCCACCCATTCGGACCTGGCACAACGACACCGTCACGTAAGTCCCCCAGCTTACGCCTGACGCGCGAGATCCAGCAACCCGGACCTCGTCTATCATACAGACCGGGCCTCTCCACCATAAAGCGCCGCAAAAAGCCCCACAAACGCCTGCTGTGGTAACCCTTTTGTGTCATCCTGTGGAAAACAAGAGCTATGTTGTAAACAAAGTCTTGCCAAAGGACACATCTCTCAGCGAACCGATGCAGTTGGCTCGTGACAATCCCATACTTAGCTTTGTCTGCCAAGTACGAGTCATGTGCAGGGTACCTAATGACCTGGATGGCAGCATATTGTGCATCCAGTCGTTTGTCATATATGGCACTCATAAGGCCTCTGCGCCTATTTTGCTTGATGAGTATGTCCATGTAAGGGACACGCACACCCGCATGTGCCAAAGATAGACTCAAAATGTGTTTGGGATAGATCCCTGCAGTGCCGGATTCGTTCAGATATAAATAGTCTTCCATATCTGGAATGTTGAACGCCAGCAAGTCATCAATGTATCTACAAACGAAAAGAAACCTGTGCGCGTCATGAAAATTCCACAAGTCTGCGCATGAACGCAAGCTCATACGTAAAACAGTGGAGGTTGGCAATGAAGCCCGCATATGGACACACACACCAACCATCCTTCCGCCCTTACATGCCTTAAGCTTGATGCAGCCTTCGACTTCGTCGTGGTGTGTATTTATAGAAATATATCCAAGCAACACAACTACCAAGTTTTAAATCCAAATAATTAGGTATCCCAAGTGTGGCAAGAATTCTTGGTGAAAACCCTGAAATTTGCCCCAAAAATGCAATTTGACATACACTCATATTTATTGCAGCAGATACACAACGTCAACTAAAACTATTTCTGCGCAAAGCATCATCCTACTCTATGTTCATTCACTTGAGATTCATGTCTGGCACTGGCATTCGTACCAGATCATGGAGGCCAACACACACCAGAAATCAGACATGTTTGAGACTTGACCTACTGTTTGTTCATGCACCACCACTTTTACCACTATTCTATTCATTTATAACTCGAGATCAAGCTGCACTCCACCTAAGTTGATCTCCTCGCCTTCATCCTGAGTGCGAGCATCGTCAGCCGTGGCAGCCAAAGGCTCAGGAGAAGCATATTTACTTGTAGGAGAGCCCCTATGCAACTTCTGCAAGAAGGCAGCATCCGCACAGCCAACCTCTTCAATATTCTCAGTTGAATAACAAACAACAAGGGGGGAGTTTTCTACCAGATCATACACAGGCTCGACTTTTCAGATATGTGCGGCTGCATATGGCACAAAAGCACTGCACAATATCACAAAATATCAAGTTTGCACTCGAGTGTTCAGAGGCTCAGAGGTAGATCTTGGCGAGAAAGGATTCACCTTCGACTGTTCTTGCACACTTCGCTGCACCTCCCTTCCCAGGGAGGCAGCAGCATTCCCCACCTTGGCTGACGCACTCCCCACCGCTGAGGAAGCGGCATTACTTGCACGCTTCGTTCCCCCCACCACAGCCTCCTGCATCCCAAAGGTGGGTGGGAACCCATTCTTCACAGGGTCAGCCCAGATGATATACTGCTCAGTCCGAAGCCGTTCTGTGCACATACTGGCAGCAGCACCTCCTTCAGAGGGCACCATCCCATGTCACATGGCTCAGCCGGTGGACATTGCATGCACTCTTGGATCATTGCATGAGGTCTTGAAATGACTACGGCATGAAACAATCCGACGACACGGGTCTCACCTTCAACTTGCCAATCGTGCATCCTAAATCAACCCCCAGGTCATCTCTCCCTGCAACGGACAGGCGCAAAGGCGTGAGCTGGAAACAGAAAGCAAAAAATAGTTCTAAGCACTGCCTTGATGAAGAACACAAGTGAGCACGATGGGTGGTGCTGTGCCAGGAGCACCGAGCAAGTGCCGGCACATGGGTTGCGCGATGGGTGCGGCTGTGCCAGGAGCACCGAGCAAGTGCCGGCACATGGGTTGCGCGATGGGTGCGGCTGTGCCAGGAGCACCGAGCAAGTGCCGGCACATGGGTTGCGCGATGGGTGCTGCTGTGCCAGGAGCACCGAGCAAGTGCCGGCACATGGGTTGCGCGATGGGTGCTGCTGTGCCAGGAGCACCGAGCAAGTGCCGGCACATGGGTTGCGCGATGGGTGCTGCTGTGCCAGGAGCACCGAGCAAGTGCCGGCACATGGGTTGCGCGATGAATGCTGCTGTGCCAGGAGCACCGAGCAAGTGCCGGCATTTGGGTTGCGCGATGGGTGCTGCTGTGCCAGGAGCACCGAGCAAGTGCCGGCACATGGGTTGCGCGATGGGTGCGGCTGTGCCAGGAGCACCGAGCAAGTGCCGGCACATGGGTTGCGCGATGGGTGCTGCTGTGCCAGCAGCACCGAGCAAGTGCCGGCACATGGGTTGCGCGATGGGTGCGGCTGTGCCAGGAGCACCGAGCAAGTGCCGGCACATGGGTTGCGCGATGGGTGCTGCTGTGCCAGGAGCACCGAGCAAGTGCCGGCACATGGGTTGCGCGATGGGTGCGGCTGTGCCAGGAGCACCGAGCAAGTGCCGGCACATGGGTTGCACGATGGGTGCTGCTGTGCCAGCAGCACCGAGCAAGTGCCGGCACATGGGTTGCACGATGGGTGCGGCTGTGCCAGCAGCACCGAGCAAGTGCCGGCACATGGGTTGCGCGATGGGTGCGGCTGTGCCAGGAGCACCGAGCAAGTGCCGGCACATGGGTTGCGCGATGGGTGCGGCTGTGCCAGGAGCACCGAGCAAGTGCCGGCACATGGGTTGCGCGATGGGTGCGGCTGTGCCAGGAGCACCGAGCAAGTGCCGGCACATGGGTTGCGCGATGGGTGCGGCTGTGCCAGGAGCACCGAGCAAGTGCCGGCACATGGGTTGCGCGATGGGTGCTGCTGTGCCAGAAGCACCGAGCAAGTGCCGGCACATGGGTTGCGCGATGGGTGCTGCTGTGCCAGGAGC
>LGRX02001870.1:79725-97336 GCA_001247695.2 Cymbomonas tetramitiformis | reverse complement strand
GTTGTGTTGTGACCTGGAATTTCCAGGAGTGGTTGCCCCACTGAATAGTGAGGTGCAACACTGAATAGTGCTGCTACACTGAATAATGCGTTGTGTTGTGACCTGGAATTTCCAGGAGTGGTTGCCCCACTGAATAGTGAGGTGCAACACTGAATAGTGCTGCTACACTGAATAGTGTTGTGTTGTGACCTGGAGTTTCAGGAGTGGTTGCCTCAATCAATAGTGAGGTGCAACACCGAATAGTGCCGCTACACCGAATAGTGTTGTGCTGTGACCTGAATTTCCAGAGTGGTTGCACCACCGAATAGTGAGAGGTGCAACACCGAAGAGTGCTGCTACACTGAATAGTGCGTTGTGTTGTGACCTGGAACTTCCAGAAGTGGTTGCCCCACTGAATAGTGAGGTGCAACACTGAATAGTGCCGCTACACTGAATAGTGCATTGTGTTGTGACCTGGAATTTCCAGGAGTGGTTGCCCACCGATAGTGAGGCAACACCTAGTGCTGCTACACTGAATAGTGCTGTGAGAGATGTGACCACTGTTGGGCCTGACCACTGCTTGCGGTCTGATCCTGGAATTTCCAGGAGTGGTTGGCCCACTGAATAATGAGGTGCAACACTGAATAGTGCTGCTACACTGAATAGTGCGTTGCGTTGTGACTGATGTGACTGGTGATGACAAAGGATGGCTGATGATGGCTGATGATGGCTGATGATGACTAATGTGACTGATGATGATGATGACTGGAAAGTGATGCGCCGATGAGGATGCTGGCGCGGACTGAATAGTGATGCGCTGATGATGATGCTGGTCATGACTGCCGTGAGTGATGATGACTGATGCTGATTGATGATGACTGAAATGACTGATGATGACTCGGAATATCTTTATTTTGGAATAGAAAAGTGACCTTCCTGGAATAGAAATTTGAATTCTGAATTTTAATTTACAGATCTGCCTAAAAAATTCTTCCGCCTTTCAAGAATGATATTTCCCAAAATTTCCCCCACCTCCTTCTGAAAATATAAAAGTTTCTTCAAAGATGTCATCAGTCGACACAATAATTATATTGTCACTTCGATCTCCGAAAGTCATGACGTGTCCGACCTCGTCCATGTGCGGCCGAAAAAGATATCAAAACACAACGCTGGCTCGTACCCGCTCAGACCTGTATCTCACGCAGCTGGACAGTGACTTACGGGGGCCCGTAAGTCACTGTCCAGCTGCGTGAGATACAGGTCTGAGAAATAAATACGAAGCACCAAAACTTAGCATACTGATGAAGAGGTGCGTTAGGAACAACATATTTTTTGCGCGCGCGAGATCCGTGCACAACCTGGGGTCTGGGACGCCGCGCATGGACGGGGGTCATTGGGCACGCATCGAGCCAACCGCTCGACATACGCATCGCATAAACGCATCTTGCATATCACAAACCTTCCACGCATATCATATATGCATAAGGAACATATTTTGAGCATCTGACAGCGCGCTGTCAGCTCTAGCGAAAACGCGGATGTCAACCGCGTCCACATTTTCGCTAGGGTTTCCTCCCTCATCCGCGCGCTCGCCTGCAAGCGTGCGTGCGCAGCGGATGAGGGAAGCGACTAGCAAAATATTATCTGATATGCGTTATCTTTTAACGGTAATTCGTATACACTGAAAATCCCACTACAAATCTCGCTAAGGGCTGGCGCGTTCATGTGGGTATAGTGAGCGTGAATTTACGATTTTCGCAACTTCCAAAAGTAGCGAACGGGGTTATCATTGCGCACGATGCGGATACCCACTGACTCAGTAGGAATATGTGATAATATTAGATACAAATAAGTTACTTAGATGTGCACACAATCTTAAAGATCTTCACTTGGCAGGACAGGGTCTCGCTGCGAGAGAGAGAGCGTTCCGCGGTAAGTCGAAAGTGCATATTTAATAAATCGCATCTGTACCCGTAATGCGACAATGGGGAAAGTGTTTCGTCAGTGGGGAAATTGGAAGCGTTTGTACTGTACGAGTATCACGTATGCGTCTGTCGTCTCCCTTTGAAGATTCTCTCAACAAAATATATAAACGCAAGTCCCGAGAAAGCAGTCATATGCCACCCAAGAAATGTGGCGTAAACCACTTCAACCTTTTTCGCGGGTGCGCACGATTAAGTAGAGAAATTTACACGTTTTCAGCGAACGGTTAAGATGAATATCTTTATAATCCCGAATTCTCTCCGACTAATGTCTCACGTACTGCATCGAAGATGGGAACTGCATTGCGCCACATCAGCTACAGTTTTCGACATTCGATATCTCCAGCCTCTTATCGCCAGTTATATCCACGAAAGAGACATTTATATTCTGAGGGGGTCGTGTACTTAACATATGACATTTCCCAAAGCAATGTTCGCCCCCCCCAAGGTAGTCGGGGCACCTGTATGACCCCTTGCCCCCAAGGCATTGCATATAGTGACTGCTCGAAGGTACCAAATTTTTAAAAATGTTATATCTAGGAATTTGTTCACCGCTTCAAGAAATTTGCATAAAAAATTTAATAACTATGAAATTGAACTGCCACATATCGTCTTTTTCGTGGACGAATAAAAAAACGAAAATTTTCCCCAATATTTCCCAATATACATATATCCCTTTGGCATCATTGTTATAATAATTTTTCGAGGGACGGTATAGAATTTTCAGGCTGCATTAATTAATAAAATTTTTATTTTCTATTCCAGGAAGGTCACTTTTCTATTCCAAAATAAATGCACACCCATGATGACTGAATAGGGATGCGCTGATGATGATGCTGGTGAAACGCGCTGTCCAGGTGGAGCACGTCAGTCAGGCGGGCGGGCCATTTCTTTCAAGGCGAGCGGGCATTGCAGTGACACGAGCACACCATTTCAGGCGATGCGTGCCAGTTAGGCGATGCATGCGTGTAATCGATACGCTCACTTCAGGCGATCCGCGCATTTCGGGCGAAATGCGCCTCTCAGGCGATGCACGTGTTACAGGCAAGCGCGCGTTACAGGTGGTGTGTGCGCTCCAGGCGACTCAAGCGTTTCAGTCGATACGCGCATTTCAGGCGAACGCGTCCTTTCCGGGTGCAGGGCGGAACGCGCATTTCGGGCGACACAGGTGTTTCCGGCAGATGCGCATTGCAGCGAAACGAGCACTCAATGTGATATGCACATTTCGGGCAAAGCGCGCCTCTCAGGCAAATTACGCATTTCCGATGACGTACGCGTTTCAGGCGCTACGCGTATTCCTGGCGTCGCGTGCGGTTCGGGTGACATGAGCACTTCCGGTGACACATGCGCCCTACTGATACGCACGCTGTAAGCGATGTGCAAGCTTCGGGCGATAAATGCAACTCGGACTGCGCGAACTGCGCCTTTCAGGTGATGCGCGCTGGCCTGGCGCTGTGCGACATTCAGGCGATGCTCGCCATTCCGGTGAGGCATGCATGTCGTCGGTACCCTGGTTCCAAGCGAACTGTGAACTTCGGGTGTCGTTCCGCGAAACAGGCGGTGCGCGCGTCTCGGGCGAGGCACGTGTTTCAGGCAACGGGCGCGTTGCAGTGAAACGAGCGCTTCCGGCGAGGTGTGAACTTCAGGTGATGTCGGGCGGAACAAGCGGTGTGCGCGTCTCGGGTGATACACGTGTTTCAGGCAACAGGCGCATTGCAGCAAACCGAGCATTTCAGGCGATGCGCACATTTCGCGCGAAGCGCTCCTTTCAGGCAAACATGCCTTTCAGGCAACACGCGCTATCCTGGTGATGCGCGCCATTCTGGTGATGTGCGCCATCTGGGCGAAACGCGCCTTTCAGACGGTGTTTGTCGTTCAGGCGATGCGCGCCATTCAGGTGAGTCGAGCGTTTCGGGCGATACACGTGTTTCAGGCGACAGGCGCATTGCAGCGAATCGAGCATTTCAGGCGATGCGCACATTTCGTGCGAAGTGCGCCTTTCGGGCGAACATGCCTTTCAGGCGACACGCGCCATCCTGGTGATGCGCGCCATTCTGGTGATGTGCGTTGTCTGGGCGAAACGCGCCTTTCAGTCGGTGTGCGTCGTTCAGGCGATGCGCGCCATTCAGGCGAGTCGGGCGTTTCGGGCGATACACGTGTTTCAGGCGACAGGCGCATTGCAGCGAATCGAGCATTTCAGGCGATGCGCCCATTTCGTGCGAAGTGCGCCTTTCGGGCGAACATGCCTTTCAGGCGACATGCGCCATCCTGGTGATGCGCGCCGTCCGGGCGGAACGCGCCCTTCAGGCGGTGTGTGCCTTTCGGGTACGATGCGCGCCATTCAGGCGAACCAAGCGTTTCAAGCGAACGGGGCATTTCGGTCGGTACACGCGTTTCATCGATATGCGCATTTCAGGCGAACGCGTCTTTCCGGGCGAACGCGCCTTTCCGAGCGAATGCGCCTTTTAGGCAGAGCGCGCCTTTCAGGCGGAACGCGCCTTTCGGGCCGCACGCGCCTTCGTCAGGCTTTTCAGGTGAGGGCAGGAGTCAGGAGTCAGGGAAATGGAGACAAGGGGAGTATAAGAGTGAGTAGGGAAGAGCGCGCTTGCGGAGCCGGCAGGTCGCTGCTGCCGGTGGGCTGCGAGCTTGAGGGTGACGTGCGTCTGTTGTGGGCTGCTACCCACCAGTGAAGTTGTTTTCGCGGACCTGCACACCAAGCCATACAGAGCCTCCCCCAACCCGAAAAAGCAAGGAAAGGAGCACAGCCGCTTTGGCCCGGAGGCATGGCTGGAAGGGCCGAAAGCAGGTGTCGCAGTTGGCATGGCGCTTGAAAGGTCGCAGAGCTGCGCAAAGCTGGCGTCTCAGGCGCCATGGCTGCGAAGCACTGTACCCGTGCTGAAGAGTCACAACAGAAGCACACTCAACAAAAGTTGCTGACCCAATCTGCTACAAAGTTTGAAAAACCATGTCAGGCATGCACAAGCTGGCCTGAAGTGCACTGAGCCTATGGCTGCCGTGTCACTCCGCGCGCGCGCCTGGTGCCATCACATAGGAGTTCACACACAAGTGAAAACAAAGGAGATCCGAGGAATATTTCAAAACCAACGAAGAGGTTCGGCACCCTGTTAGGTGACACCGTTCCAGCAGAACATAACAACACTTTGCAATTGGGCATTCACTGCGGCTCGCGTGTCGTGCGCCCAGGTCGCGGCACGAGCGGCTCCTGCGGTGAATGCCCCCAACCTGCCACAAGGCCTAGTTGGTGCCCTTCGAGCAGCCAAGCACGAGTTCACGTCGAAAATTATGAAAGAAACTGCGGGCAAAGGCGTGCTTCGAGCACACGCATGGCAAAAAGGCATGGGTCAGGTGTCCAGACCCGAGCTGGCGCGTCGCCAACCATGAATTCCCACAACCTGTCATACAGGCCCGTCGGGGAATTCACCGCTGCCAACGCCCGCATGGGTCGAATTCACAAAGACAAACACAATACAAACTGAGGAGGGAAAAACATGCGTTTTGCTGCAATGTTGTCAAAAGGGTGCAGTCAGGTGTCTGGACTCAAGCTGGCGCGCCGTCAGCCGTGAATTCCCACAACCTGTCACACAGGTCCGTTCGGGGAATTCAACGTTGCCACAGCCTGCGCAGGTCGAATTCACAGAGGTAAACATCATACAAACTGTGGGGAAAACATGGGTTCGGTTACAACCTCGTCAAACAACAAAAGTCAGGTGTCACGGCTCGAGTCAGCGCGGCTACGGTTGTGCATTCCCAAACGCCGGTCACACAGGCCGGTTTGAGCATATTCAGCAAGCAAGCCCTGCGGGGTTCGAATTCGCATAGCAAATGGTGCAAAATATGGCACAAAAAGGCCGGGCGCATCGTGCACACACGTGAACACTGCTGAAAGTGCCTGTAACGGTTCGCCGTCGCGGGTGTGAATTTACGATAAACGCAGTTTTGGGCTATCTCGCCGCTACGCGCTCAACGGAGAAAATGCCACTCTGTGAGGATTCACCAGCGTGTTCTGAATTCGCGAACGTTTTCGGGCAGCTGCGAATCTCCACCGCTGCGGACGGCGACGTGCGTGTCTACTGCTACTCCGTGTAAAACATGCCAGGCGGCAACGCGCTTCTGCCGCGCCGGCTCGTGGATTCGCCAAACGGGCGCGGGTCTAACTTGTGTTCGCAGACTGTAGATTCAGGCTCAGATGGAAGCATGAAAAGCAGAAAGGCAAACGAGCAACACAGGGGGCAATTCACAGATAAAACGCGCACAACGGCACGACTTCGCACATACATCAGAGTGGCGTGCCGGCACTTTGAGGATCCGAACCAGACTCTTACAAACTGCTAGTGACAAAGCTCTCATGTGGATTCGAAGTATATGTATGCTTATTAAATCACATTTAATACTAGGCCACAAGAGGCAAATATCACTGTCCCGCAGAATGGTTTACAAAGGTTCGGATCTAACTTTTCGAAAGCAGGAGCTAGCTAAATACTCAAGCGAGCATAGTGGAAGTCCGTGAATGCCATTGTCGCGTTTCGGATGCCCTGTGACCATTGGTTCCCAGTGACAGCGGCGTTTGGTGTCAACGCGCGCTTGCGTTTGCCCTGACATGCATCGCCGAGACGTCACGTGTGGTCGTGTCGTGATGTCACTTCGCGTGATGTCGTGCTCGACGCTCTGCGGTGCTCGCGGATCGGCACGGGCTGGTCGCGGCGACGTCGATGTAGCGCTTGGCGAGGCGTCGTGCATGATTTATACTGGGAGGGAGATCTGAGCTGGAGGGTGAACGTGATATGCTCCGGGCGCTCGAGCGGACAATGAACTGGGGTAGGACCGTGACTGAGGGGGGAATGACAATTGCTGAAAAAGGGGGTCATGGTTGGGGCGTTTGCTGTCGGCTGAGACGGGCGCGATGGGGGCAAATGCGGTGGGGTCTGACATGGGTTGCGGTAGCGTGACTAAATATGGGGGGCCTGGCAGGCCTTTCAGGGGTGCTCGCTCCAGCAGAACATAACAACACTTTGCAATTGGGCATTCACTGCGGCTCACGTGTCGTGCGCCCAGGTCGCGGCACGAGCGGCTCCTGCGGTGAATGCCCCCAACCTGCCACAAGGCCTAGTTGGTGCCCTTCGAGCAGCCAAGCACGAATTCACGTCGAAAATTATGAAAGAAACTGCGGGCAAAGGCGTGCTTCGAGCACACGCATGGCAAAAAGGCATGGGTCAGGTGTCCAGACCCGAGCTGGCGCGTCGCCAACCATGAATTCCCACAACCTGTCATACAGGCCCGTCGGGGAATTCACCGCTGCCAACGCCCGCATGGGTCGAATTCACAAAGACAAACACAATACAAACTGAGGAGGGAAAAACATGCGTTTTGCTGCAATGTTGTCAAAAGGGTGCAGTCAGGTGTCTGGACTCAAGCTGGCGCGCCGTCAGCCGTGAATTCCCACAACCTGTCACACAGGTCCGTTCGGGGAATTCAACGTTGCCACAGCCTGCGCAGGTCGAATTCACAGAGGTAAACATCATACAAACTGTGGGGAAAACATGGGTTCGGTTACAACCTCGTCAAACAACAAAAGTCAGGTGTCACGGCTCGAGTCAGCGCGGCTACGGTTGTGCATTCCCAAACGCCGGTCACACAGGCCGGTTTGAGCATATTCAGCAAGCAAGCCCTGCGGGGTTCGAATTCGCATAGCAAATGGTGCAAAATATGGCACAAAAAGGCCGGGCGCATCGTGCACACACGTGAACACTGCTGAAAGTGCCTGTAACGGTTCGCCGTCGCGGGTGTGAATTTACGATAAACGCAGTTTTGGGCTATCTCGCCGCTACGCGCTCAACGGAGAAAATGCCACTCTGTGAGGATTCACCAGCGTGTTCTGAATTCGCGAACGTTTTCGGGCAGCTGCGAATCTCCACCGCTGCGGACGGCGACGTGCGTGTCTACTGCTACTCCGTGTAAAACATGCCAGGCGGCAACGCGCTTCTGCCGCGCCGGCTCGTGGATTCGCCAAACGGGCGCGGGTCTAACTTGTGTTCGCAGACTGTAGATTCAGGCTCAGATGGAAGCATGAAAAGCAGAAAGGCAAACGAGCAACACAGGGGGCAATTCACAGATAAAACGCGCACAACGGCACGACTTCGCACATACATCAGAGTGGCGTGCCGGCACTTTGAGGATCCGAACCAGACTCTTACAAACTGCTAGTGACAAAGCTCTCATGTGGATTCGAAGTATATGTATGCTTATTAAATCACATTTAATACTAGGCCACAAGAGGCAAATATCACTGTCCCGCAGAATGGTTTACAAAGGTTCGGATCTAACTTTTCGAAAGCAGGAGCTAGCTAAATACTCAAGCGAGCATAGTGGAAGTCCGTGAATGCCATTGTCGCGTTTCGGATGCCCTGTGACCATTGGTTCCCAGTGACAGCGGCGTTTGGTGTCAACGCGCGCTTGCGTTTGCCCTGACATGCATCGCCGAGACGTCACGTGTGGTCGTGTCGTGATGTCACTTCGCGTGATGTCGTGCTCGACGCTCTGCGGTGCTCGCGGATCGGCACGGGCTGGTCGCGGCGACGTCGATGTAGCGCTTGGCGAGGCGTCGTGCATGATTTATACTGGGAGGGAGATCTGAGCTGGAGGGTGAACGTGATATGCTCCGGGCGCTCGAGCGGACAATGAACTGGGGTAGGACCGTGACTGAGGGGGGAATGACAATTGCTGAAAAAGGGGGTCATGGTTGGGGCGTTTGCTGTCGGCTGAGACGGGCGCGATGGGGGCAAATGCGGTGGGGTCTGACATGGGTTGCGGTAGCGTGACTAAATATGGGGGGCCTGGCAGGCCTTTCAGGGGTGCTCGAGGGACCCCTTCTCAGCGTGTTTGTTGTTGTGACACCGGTAGGCTTACGGCTACAATTGTTAGTCTGGTACAACTATTACATACAGGTATGTATACAGGCTTACAACTCGAGCTTCTAGGTTATAGCTCTAGGCAAGAACGAGCCGTTAAACGGCCTTCACGAACTGCTGAGCGTGTGGGGATGACACGCATGTCCGCAACACTTCCTATGCATTGTGCACGGGCAGTTTGGGACGCTGAAATATTCTCAGAAACAGGGGTAAACGCCATATTGAAATCACGCACGCAGTCTGCTCTCTCAGCCGTGCACTCGTGTACCGGTCGTGGGTTGGATTTACTACTTAGAAAGTCTGCGTAGGGTTTTGTTTCACCGGAAAAACCGATTTCATTCGGTCAGGTAGCATCGTCGCGTCGTTAGAGCGCGGGTCGCGTAGAGTCGTAGACACGATCGTGTCACAAGCCTATCGCAAAGGCTACATAAAGTGGGGGGAAATTCCGGGGGTTTACACCTAGGTTTAAACCTAAAATGACCCCCTCGGGTTTAAACCGGTTAACGGTTTAAGCACAACCTAGAGCCATACCGCCCATACCGAACACACCTCTAACGCGGGTTCCTCACCCCATCTCAAGCGTCGGCGTTTAGCCAATCATGGCCAACGTCGCAGTGTAAAATTAAGCGTGCGTGGGACCAAACCTGCTGCTGAATATGTCAGCTTGACTGTATATTCGGTGTGTGAGATAATCAGAATTGTAAGAGTGTCGAATAAAACCAAGTCTTCCCGTTATATGTTCGGGGTCTAGGGTTCCGGGACCGGTGATACACCCTAACTGTCGCAATCATACACCCTAACTATAGGAATGCCAGTCGGGGTGTCACTTCCAGCACATCGTGCGCCCCTAGGAAAGTCTGCAATGGTGGCTCGGATTCTTTATCCCCTTGGTATGCAACCCTACAGTAATCACCCACCTTTAAGAAAACCCGACGTTAAGAAACTAGCCAGCGTTTGGGGGTACCCAACTCGATGAGTACGGCTGGCTGGCTTTTTCGGCTAAGAAAATGACCGAAATAAGAGATAACCGTGCTGGCTGACTACCGAGAATGCACTTTCTTAAATTTGAGAAAATTGGCTGGAAATTTAAGGAAATATAATAGAATTTAGGCAAAATTTAGCTGAAATTCAGCCTATATATCACCTGAAATTCAGCCTATATATGACCTAAAATTCAGATATAGGCTGAAATTCAGCCTATATATGAGCTGAAATTCAGCCTATATGTGAGGCCTAAATCCGAAATCAAAGAGACGAGACGCTTGTCGTTTTTGACCTGAAACGCGAACGACTGCAGAGCTAGAATTCGAGAAAGGTGTAGAGGATTGAACGAGGGACATTGGGACTTCTACGGCTTGTACACTTTCCTCCACTGAAATGTTTTTGTCGGAAATATCACGAAGCTCTAGAACCTCCACGATCTCAGGGGACACTTCCCTCGGCTGCGTGGGCTGAGACGGAGGCTCACGGGGGGCTTCATTCTTGCTTGATACCTTAGATTTAACCGCGTTCAATACTATTTCTTTAAGCTGCAAGTAGTCTTCTTCAGAAATAATCTCGTCGACAAAATCCTGTTTCAGGTCACGCAGCTGCGCACGGCTCTCTGGGTCCATGTCGGGCGGTGTGAAAATTTTAAGAAAGTCGCTGGGCTGAGGTGAGTGTCCACGTCTTGAGTGAAGAAATAAGCTGGCTGGTTGAAAATGAGCGATCTACTATTCTTCGAGTTCTCTTATGACGCTGACGCTGGCGGGGGGGGAGGGGGGGGTACCCAACTCGATGAGTACGGCTGGCTGGCCCAAAATCCCTGTTTTCTTAACGGTGAGTGATTACTGTATACAATTGAGTAGAGTCACTTAAGAGTACAATCCTTCCTCTTGTACCAGTGAGGGTTTACGTTAATGTAATGTGTCGCTGTCGGTGTGACTTAAATTAATTTACCCCGGCGCGGGAGCCAAATACACGAGGGTCAAGGGCAGTCCCTATCCTAAAAGTTCCCCCTGCTAGCACATACATGGAGAATCCGACTAATCTAACTCTACAACAGCCGCCATGACAACCAATCCTATCCCACTGGTCGAGACTAACTACTGCGTCAAATCGGTGACCTCCGCGCTCATGATGGTCGGCACCCCCCTCCCACGCCCCTCCCGTCAACCGCCACACCCTCCCCCACCCCCCGCTCGCTGTCGGTGTTGACACACTCGTGACTCGACAGCGACAGCGCAGCGACACTGTTGTTCTTCATCTTGTGACATGACATGACATGACAAGCTGACATGACATGACATGACATGACATGACATGACATGACATGACATGACATGACATGACATGACATGACATGACAATGACATGACATGACATGACATGACATGACATGACATGACATGACATGACATGACATGACATGACATGACATGACAACAGACTGAGACTCGAGAGTGACAGTGAGAGAGTGTTCTGTGTTCTCATTGAACGCATCGTTGAATGACGACGTGGCATAATGCGCTGTTACGAACAATCTACAATCAACAATCTCGATCGAACGGGTTAAAATTGGGTGTCACGCTATGGTGGAACGCATTGAACTAATGAACTTCAACTTGAACTATTTTCGTTGTAAGATCAAAGATGTAACGTTCGTCGCGTCGTTGGTTCAAACCTGCGCACGATCGCGGCCATGAAATTATCGAGTATTCAGAGGCATATTGGAGATCTTGAAATCGACCGGTCCAGTTCCATTCTACCATACACAATCCGATTGGTTGCAGGGTCGGTCTCATCAGATTGGTCTTAGTCCATCCGATCGATGACATGACATGACATTCAAAGTTCAAGCTGCACGTGGGAACACTATGAATGTTGAATCCATCTTGCATACTTATCGGCGCTCATCGAACCATCGATACCTGACTATAGATATCCTACCACATCAACTGAAGGCCTGGATGCGCACATACGGCTACAACGTGGCGGCAACTTTGGATATCATAGAATACGTGGACATCTGGCACAGCCACGGGTGTCACGAGTACAGTTGGTTTAGGTTTTGCCTAAGACGGCGGAAAACGCGGAATGCTTTTCGCCAACGCGTATTTTGCCGACGCGTGCGCTGTGATATACTTGTATCGAGACCCGTGAAGAGTCAAGTGACGAAATAACCTCCTGAAGAACCTTATTAGATATTTGTTCAACACAAAGGCTTCATACTTTTCTAAAATACCGGCGGCGATTCTAAGAAATTTGCAACCATGAATACAGCTGTAGCAAAGGGGAACGTTGTCTCTGCACGTAGTGCTGGTGCCGTGCGGCCAGGTTGGTGTTCTAAGCACGATCTCGCATTCTAGAGCTTGAATCCTATGTTCACGACCGCACCTTGCTTCTTCTTTGTTAGATCCACACTGATGCGTACTCAACAACTCTTGTTGCAGGCAAGTCGGTCTCTATGGCCAAGGGAAGGTTTTTCGGCGGGAGCCGCCCGCTTCGTGCCCAGCGGAAGGCGTCCAAGGCGCAGCTCAGGGTTGCTGGTATGTGTTAAGTTTTGCCCACTTATTTGGTCACGTGTGACATATGTGTGAACACCTTATGTTAGGCCTTGCGACTTTAGAAGTGATAGGTTGCTCTTTACGCTGTGCAATAGAGTAGCTAGTGGTTCCACGCTCTGAGAGGGCGGTAAGCGAACTCACGCCCGAAAACTTTCTCACGCGTGTATGCAGGCATGGACATTAGGTGCGAGAAGGTAGTAGGCATTGATCTCGGCACTACAAATTCCGCCGTTGCTGCTATGGAGGGTGGTAAACCAACAATCGTCGCAAATGCTGAGGGCGCTCGCACTACTCCCTCTGTTGTGGCGTATACAAAGGGGGGCGACCAGCTCGTGGGACAGGTCCGCCCACCAATGTGCAGTCAACCTGATTCAAACACCCTCTAACTACGTCTTGGGTTAACTAAGACCTTTTGATTCTCCTCGCTCAGATTGCCAAGCGCCAAGCCGTTGTGAATCCTGAGAACACTTTCTACAGCGTCAAGCGTTTCATCGGTATTAAAATGGTAAGCCCTGTTATTTTACCGCCCATTCCTCTCTTTCCCCGCTTTGGACGCGCAGTCCTTTTGCGCGGATGTGGAAGGACACCTTGTAAAGTGAAGTTGTTGTTCTGACCCGTTTTATTCGTTGTCTGTACAGTCGGAAGTTAGAGAGGAATCTAAAGTACTCCCCTACAACGTAAGTGCGCTCCCGAGGTGCTGTTCAAACACTGTATCGTATCACCTGAACTGCCAACTCGTTATCTGTCAAAATCTGTATACACCCTTCAAAGACACTAACTGAAAGTATGGAGCCTGTATAGAGTTCATCAACATGAAAGCTCCTTGTTTGCTGCTATTGCAGGTGAAAACTGACGGCAGTGGAAATGTGAAAATTGAGTGTCCTGCCGCTGGAAAGGACTTCGCGGCAGAGGAGATTTCAGCACAGGTTCTCCGTAAGCTGTGTGGTGACGCTGGCAAATTCTTGGGTGAGGACGTGAACAAGGCTGTGATTACCGTTCCTGCGTACTTCAACGACTCCCAGCGTCAGGCCACGAAAGATGCCGGCCGCATCGCGGGCCTGGAAGTTCTCCGCATCATCAACGAACCTACCGCTGCTTCTCTCGCGTATGGTTTTGAAAGCAAGAGTAACGAGACCATTTTGGTATTCGATCTGGGAGGTGGCACTTTCGACGTGTCCGTCCTTGAAGTTGGGGATGGCGTTTTCGAAGTTCTCTCTACCAGCGGAGACACTAACCTCGGTGGAGACGACTTTGATAAGCGCATCGTCGACTACCTTGCTGACGATTTCGCCAAGGCAGAGGGTATTGACCTGAGGAATGATAAGCAGGCCCTTCAGCGCCTAACGGAATCTGCTGAGAAGGCAAAGATGGAGCTTTCTTCGTTGACCCAAACCTCGATCAACTTGCCCTTCATCACGGCCACCGCAGATGGACCGAAGCACATTGATGCCAACCTCACCCGCAACGAGTTCGAACAGATGTGCGGGGTAAGCATCCCCGGCCTTGCCTTCTAGGGAGACTTACAACTCGCGCAGTGCTAAGCGGTTTTGCTTCGAGAGACCCGGAGCGAATTTATGACGCCCTTAGAGAAGTATTCCCTGTGTCTGTCGGCTCGTGAAAACTCGATGGTGTCGGATCAGTATAGCTCTTTAAGAGGGTACCATAAGTGTGAGCTGAAGTGGTGTTATCGTCAAGTCCACTGGCCGAATTTGAAGGCTGTTTTTTGAAACTGAAGAAACTTCGAAAGCACTTATGCATATCCGAGTTATGTGAAGCTTGCGTGCATTATTCATAACACTATGTCAAGTTCGGTCAACTTTGTGAGAGTGCCAATACTTAGCGGTAACACACTGGCTTTATACACCCTCGCAGGACCTTATCGACCGCTGCAGAGTGCCTGTTGAGAACGCCCTGAGGGATGCCAAGCTCGACCTCTCTGAGATTAACGAAGTGATCCTGGTAAGCTGGAGTTATTGTCTTCAAGCTTCTTTTGAAGTTTCCACTCCTTGGTCAGTCTTTTTTAAAATATCAAGTCTGTTGATGCCTTCGTTTGTTTGGGACGTTGCAGGTCGGTGGCTCCACTCGCATCCCCGCTGTGACAGAACTTGTTGAGAAGCTCACGGGAAAGAAGCCTAACGTCTCCGTGAATCCAGACGAGGTTGTTGCCCTTGGTGCCGCCGTGCAGGCTGGTGTGTTGGGGGGTGAAGTGAGTGATATCGTTCTCCTCGACGTGACCCCTCTGTCCCTCGGCCTGGAAACTCTTGGCGGCGTCATGACCAAATTGATCCCTCGCAACACTACCCTTCCCACCTCCAAGGCCGAGGTGTTCTCCACCGCTGCGGACAACCAGAGCTCCGTGGAGATCAATGTGCTTCAGGGTGAGCGTGAGTTCGTGAAAGACAACACTTCCCTAGGCAACTTCAGGCTGGACGGAATTCCCCCAGCTCCTCGAGGTGTCCCTCAAATCGAGGTGAAGTTTGACATCGATGCCAACGGTATCCTGTCTGTGGAGGCCATGGATAAGGTGACACTTTTGCCTTTACATGTCGTTATCCTGTTAAAGCGCTGCGCTATATGAGACCGTCTGTTCACCCATCATATCTGAGCTGGGCTTATTTCCGCTCGGCAGTGAAGGTCAAACACTTTTCGCTTTTTTGCAGGGAACTGGGAAAAAGCAGGACATTAAGATCACAGGCGCCTCCACTCTTTCTGACGACGAGGTCAACCGTATGGTTAACGAGGCTGAAGCAAATGCAGACGAGGACAAGAAGAAAAGAGAAGCCATCGACACCAAAAACTCGGTATGCATTGTGTACGATATTATGCGTTTTGGAAACACAACCTCCCTCTTTTTGCAAAGGGAGTGTTGGTCCCTTGTGCTTAAGGCTCCCTATTGTCTCCGCAGGCCGACAGCATGTGCTATCAGTGTGAAAAGCAGTTGGAGGAGTTGAAGGAAAAAATCCCTGAGGACATCCAGGGTAAGGTGAAAGAAAAGGTGGCATCGCTTCGTGAGGCGATTGCGGCAGATGATACTGAGTTGATGAAGACCCGCCAAGAGGAGTTGCAACAGGTGACTGTCAAACCTGTATGTTATGAATTTCAAGAGTAGCTTGTTTCCTTTTCTGACTGGATCGACCTCAAGGATTGCAGTTGTGTTATGAGCTTAGGGCTCACTTACTCTGTGTGTAGTATCTCTGGGTGTAGTATCTTCTCTGAAGAGACGGTTTTACTTCGATGCAGGAAATGATGACGATGGGACAAGCTGTCTACCAGCAAGGTGGTGAGGGAGCTCCTGAGGGAGGTCCACCACCACCCGGCGCCGGCGGCCCTGGTGGCCCTCCACCACCAAGCGGAGGACCCGATGACGTCATCGATGCTGACTTCACCGACAGCAAAGACAAGAAATAGATAATAGGCTGATTTCAGCAGTAGAAAACTAGGCTAGGGAGTTTTAGGAGAAGTTTCTGATCAAATTCTCAGGTGCAATGAGTGTCCAGGCCGATTTGTACTAGTGCAATGTATGTGGTGGGAGTAGATGTGAGAATGACCTCGATTAAGCAAGGCTCAAAATGATTCTTAAATAGGTCAGACTGGATTGTCTGACTTGACTGATGGAAGGTAATTTGTAGTTTGTGAACCCATTTGCAATCTTTGCACCCAAACCAAATTGACTGTCGAAGCTTTGCAAGTTGGCTTTCTTTCTCTTTGACACAATTTCAAACTGCTAATATATATATGTATATGTGGATTCTTACTTTCCCGATGGATATTATATGTGTACCAATATAGTATTCCATTACGGTAGATTCTTATTGTTATCACATACAATGTCGTCATTTTAAGGTATATGTAGCAAAGTGCAAATTGATTGCTTGAGGTTTTCAGAATGTTATCAACTTTTCACAAAATCACGCAATTTTAAAACATTCAGCATGACTCGTCCAGACCTGGTCATATTTTTCGAGGAATATTTTGACCGTAAATATCCGCAGTTTAATATACATCAAGTGCTCCTATACAGCTTTTCTGTCGGCAACTATTTCAATGGCAACATACACAATCTTCCCTCCGCTCTTTCTTTACACTCACCCAGCAAAACAAATCCCGATATTGCTATAAATTTGTCAACTGAACTACTGCGAACTAGCCATCATTTTCTTGAATGCGAAGATTCAACGTTCATTTCAAGCTCCTCAAGTCCACGCCAGAAACGAAGATTACACCGAGTAAACGATCGGGAACTCCTGCGGCATCTATCCGTACCTGCGCATACGAGTTGACTTGTCAGTTGAGAAGAAACACAAACAATATAACGTGAATCAACGGGGGGTCATGGAGGTACCGACTTCCCCCCCCCATAAGGGGGCAGCAGTGGTGCCCCCTGTGTCACCCCTCGCCTGGCTGTCACTTGCAGTCCTGCCTGTCCACGTGCGATCGTGTGTCACGGCTTGCCCGAAACCCTAAAGCCTCGCATTATCTGGTTTTATCTGACTTTAGACCTTCAGCCGTATCACCTGTGTTTCACTGTCAGCGGTAATAACATATAACATATATGTGATATATATATATATATATATATATATCACATATTTATCTGTTATTCCACCAGGTTATGGGCCCACCACGCCTTCCACTGCACGATTCTGACAACTTGCAAGTGGGTGGGGGCAGCTGTCCTCGGTATGGTTCCTATATCGCGCGACTTGCGGAGTTCTCGCGTTTTAGGAATTATTCAAGGGCAGCCACCATCACACACCTGCGAGGGCACTGCTGCACGGGCAAAGCATGCACGGCTTTCATTGTGTACGTACGGGGGATGATAGGCATGTGCACAACTGCAGGGGGTGGGGGCAGCTTGCCTTGGTACTGTTTGGTTCCTATATCGCGCGAACTTGCGGAGTTCTCGCGTTTTAGGAATTACTCAAGGGCAGCAACCACACACCTCCGAGGGCACTGCACGGGCAAAGCATGCACGGCTTTCATTGTCTACGTACGGGGGATGATAGGCATGTGCACAACTGCAGGGGGTGGGGGCAGCTGGTCTCGGTATGGTTCCTATATCGCGCGAACTTGCGGCATTCTCGCGTTAAGGAATTAATCAAGGGCAGCCACCACACACCTGCGAGGGCACTGGTGCACGGGCAAAGCATACACGGCTTTCATTGTCTACGTACGGGGG
>LGRX02001870.1:0-78197 GCA_001247695.2 Cymbomonas tetramitiformis | reverse complement strand
TGAAGTAAAAGTTCAGGCCTTGAAGTAAAAGTTCAGGCCCTGGAATAAAAGTTCAGGCCTGGAAGAAAAAGTTCAAGCCCTGAAGAAAAGTTCATGGCTTGGAATAGAGTAAAAGTTCAGGCCTTGAAGCAAAAGTTAAGGCCCTGAAGTAAACGTTCAGGGCTGGAAGAAAAAGTTCAGGGCCTGAAGAAATGTTCAGGGCTTGGAATAGAGTAAATGTGCAGGCCCTGAACTAAAAGTTCAGGGCAGAGATGGCGACATGAGAATATAATGGTAAACTTTATATAAAACGAAGCGAGTGAAGAAAAAGTTCAGGCCTCTTGTTAAGAGTGCAAATTCACAAATTCAGGGGTGGAACTTTTGTACAAACCATTTATAAACGATGAGGTTTTTTCTTGGGTGTATTAAAAATGAAAGTTCAGGCCTGAATTATTTCTTCAGGGCCTGAAGAAAAAGTTCAGGCCCTGAAGAAAACGTTCAGGCCCTGAAGAAAAAGTTCAGGGCCTAAAAGTTCAGGGCCTGAACGTTTCATCGTAAGTAGCCCCGCATCTGCCGGAATTACTCCGTGAACTTACGGAGGATAGTATCATGACCAAGGCTGACATGAGTGTGTCGTTGCTTTATGACGAAACGTGGATTCTCGTCCTTCAAGTCTACCGTACTTCGAATTATTATCTCTATCTGGACGCTATTTCTTTTCCACATCCACGGTTTGTCATCATAGAGAGCAGCAGATTGTCAGAGCCCTGGTTAGAGTATCTGTGGCGCACGATAATCTGACCGAAAAATATCGTGATGGAGCGGGATAGCGTGTACGTGTCACGACCATTGCTCTCTCGACTGTTACTTGCGCAACCCGAGCTCGACTGGGTGACGTGACAACTTGGTGACAGCTTAGTGATAGCCGTGGTCACCATGGCGCGACCCTGTCTACTTTTGAGGAAAACTGGTGAAGGTACGAGAAGAGGAGAAGGAGAATCGGCTCGAGGCCAAGCCATTGGCTTGGCAGCGATACCGTCGGTAACGCAAAGCAGCGTGATTGGTGGAAAGAAGAGTTAACAGGAATTGAGGGGACTGAGCAAGATAAGTGACGGAGGCGGCAGGAAGAGACCTTTAGAGACTCATTATTGGTTTGCAGGCCAAACGAGTTGGCTATTACATATTTGCGAAGACAGAAGTACTCTCAGTGTAATTTGATATAAAGAATGCATTTGTACACTTAGTAAGAAGCAAGGAGTCGTGTGCTGACATCCTTGAAGTGATGTGGTGTGCGTTGCAGTATAGTCGTGAAAGTACAGTGAGTTTCGAACTCTTTTTCAAAACAATAATGTGCCTCTCTACAGCGGCTTGACCAGTAACAGAAGGAAGAGCTGGCGGGAAACCCCACTGCACGGGTTACTCGGGCACAGTCACAGCTTAGCTCAGAGGCAGCCCCGGGAAAGCAAGATGAGGAGGAACCTGCGGTGACATCTCCAGCAGCAGGGTTTGATAAATTAGCATCAACTCCAAGCCCCAGACGGCACAGAGAACCTGGCGAGGTTGACATCGAGAAGAACAGCGGTAGGGTAACGGGCGAAGAAGCAGGCCGGGGCGACGACAAGCACGGTGAGACCAGTGAAGATTCAGGCAGTGGCAGTGACTCGAACAACCAAGGAACAAGCGAAGAGGAGAAGAAGAAGCTCAGAAGGAAGACTCAGAAGTTTCAGCCCTTAGTAGAAGACCACTTTTGGGGAACGGAGTCGGACGTGCGGTTGGAGGACCCCACTAGTGAGGATAGATCCACACAACAGCGACCCCACTATACCGGGAGCAAGACAGATGACAGAGGGGAAAATATTTAATTTAGATTATTTCTTTCTGATTTTAGATTAACTCATTTTCATGTTGATTTTAGATTAAGTTTTCTTGATGTCATCCGGCTATGACCGGTGGTCCTTTTCACGACTCGTGTTCAAATAATGTGCACACAGGTCAAACGCTCTCGTTCCCGCTTGCCATCATGAGGAAGCCTCCAAAAAGCTTTAAGAAGGTTTGTCTCACTTGTGATAATGGTGGGCGCCGTTGTAATAGACACTCACGGCGTGTTCTGCTTGAAAATAAGGCCCCCCACTATCAACCCACCGCTTTCAAAGGCACTGTATTCAACGAGTATGTCGAAACTGGAATCCGAATGGAACCAAAAACCGTTCGATTTTAATCCTACGGTTTTTGGTTCCATTCGGACATATACGGAATTCACGGCCGTGATTCTGGAATTCACGGCCGTGAATATGCAACTCTGGAAGGGGTTAGGCTCGTTTCCATTTTCAATTTGCTTTCCGCGGGTGCGATGAACTTCAATCGACTGTCACGTGACTGAAGACAAGTGACCAAGAATTAGGACAGCGAAACGAGAATTGGGTCATGTTTTCGAGAACGTGGGAACTGGATCGCAATAGTGTCACCGTGGCTGTCACCCACGATTCATAGCGCGCTGAGTCACAGTTGGCCAGTGACCGAGAATTAGGACAGAGAAACGAGAATTGGGACATGTTTTCGAGAACGTGAGAACTGGCTACCACTTTGAAAAGTAGCGTGCTGGTTTGGATATCTATCCGTAATAAAATTACCTAGGGATAAAAAACCAACATAGCAACAATGAAAAGAAAATGCGGGCATGAGATAGTTGGCGACTCAAAATACTGCAAGGAATATAATAAGTTGTCAAAGGAGAGGAGCCGCAAAAGTGCGAGTCAAACGAGGGATTACATGGAATCCCCCGAAACCTTGCGGGAATGGTCTCAAACATACGTGCCATTGTTTTCGGTGACCGTGGATATGGTCAATGAACTTTACAAGAAAGTCCAAGAAACTCGCTTTAGCTTGCCACGAGATGCGGTGCGGGAATGTGTACCAGAAGAGCAGGTCCATCGGCTTGTTCAGAAATTCAACAAGGCGAATTTCGTGAACAAGGCAAAGGTAAATTGCAAAACGATAGTGGACCCGTTTGCGGGAGGTTCTGGGATAATCCCTAACGTGCAGCGTTTCCTCAAAACGTCATTGACGCCAGCCCACTACAAGGAGTTCGACTTCAAGGCGGTCGATCACCCTGCCATAAAAAGTCCATTAAGTTGGACATGCGGTTGGACATCTACGACAAGAACGTCAACGGAAATATCCAGGTCGCGAATTACATATGCGCCCCAGCTTGCACAGGTGCTGAGCTGGTGGCCTTTATGTATTTTGCGGAGATGAGGTGCCGAGATTTCTGCGCGTTCCTTCTCCCCTCGACGTGGATCAATAAAAACGACGTGCTTCAAAGGGCATGGTGGGGAAAGAAATGCCTAGAGGGAAAAGCTTTTAGGCTAAGTGCATCAGAAGGGTGTCAATGGATGATCATTGTCAACTCTACGTTCAAGGGACAAAACCTCTTTTCAAAGGCGACACATGTGAAGGCGGGTTCGGACAAGGAAGTGGCTGTTTACGCGAAATGCGTGGCGGCGGCAAATGCTAAAGATGCGTGAAAAGGAAAATGCTTTTTCGTACGTGCGTATGATATGCGTGCAAGAACTCCTTATGCATATGCTTTCTTGCGTGAGATAGAATAATGAGATAAAAATGCTAGAGTTTGTAGTGTGTAAAAAACACTTTTTATTCTTTTCCCTCCGTAAGTCTTGTGTGAAACATATCTTGATTTGACGTGCTACTGTCTTTGAGTTGGCGTGTTACTGTCTTACTATCCTCCACATTTTTGCCCGGGCTTGTGAACTCAAAGCCGTCGGGCTCAGCCATGTTACTTTCCTCTCGTTTGGCTACGCGACAACTCTTTTGTCTAATATTTCGATGTCATGGATGCATGCACCGGTAATAGCCGGATGACATCAAAAAAACTTAATCTAAAATCAACATGAAAATGGGTTAATCTAAAATCAGAAAGAAATAATCTAAATTAAATAGCCTACCATGACAGAGAGGAATTTGTTTTAGCCCTCTCCAGGCTTATCACCGGCAAGCAGAGATCACACCTCAGCATGGTCCGGAGAACTCTCAATGGTCCGATTATGATGAAAGCCACCCCAGAGGACAAGAAAGCCTTCAAGAAGGACAGCAAACCAGATTGGCAGGGAGTGTATGAGGAGCTGTCCAGCTTCCTGCAGTCAACTGGAAGTGAGTCTGGGACCCCCTCAGAAACCTACTCTTGGCTTTATATGGAGCCAGTAGAGGAGAACGGGAAGATGGCTTCCAGGTTCGTGTGGTTCCTGAAGAGCACGGAGGAGCATGAAGCAGCTGATGGCGCGGTGAACTGTGCGGACCGTGCAATCCTTACATCCATTGGACACGAATGCTGTCTGGGTAGTGGCCAGGAAAGCCATGGATGAAGATGCGGATGGAGACGTGTCTGACGAGTACCTGCACAATGAGAACTTGCTGGTGGGACTCACGGGAAGCGACGGCCTGGAAAGTGCCATGTACTTCTGGGCCCTGAGGAAATTCGTTTACGAGCTCAACAAGAGATTCCTCATGAGAGGCATCAAGGAGAAGAACGACATGCGCGAACATGAACATGAACATGGCATGAACGACAGTGCCTCAGTCAGACTGCGCAGCAGGACGGATTCGCGTTCGTCAGGGAATGCGAGAAGAGGTTCAGGCTCCTATCGTCCACCAAAGACACGGTGACCAGCGACATGCGGAGAAGGGCCATAGATGAATGCGTTTCGTCGCTCCTCATGATCACCCTCTTTCGTAACCGGGTGACTGAGAACCTGCGCGCGCAGTTCCCTGCAGGCAAAGGGGACGTTGAGTGGAAGGATCTAGAGGACATTGTTCGGGTTCGGGACAAGATCAAGGACGAGGTAGAAGATTACTGGAGCCTGTCCATCGTCCAAGACTGAACAAGGCTACAATTAAGCAATTGCAATATCTTTATGGCAGGAAAGATTGACCAGTATTTTGACAAGGTGAGACACAGCTCCTCCAAATAATTACTTTAAGCTAGAACAGCCTCCACTGGGCTACAATTCATGGCTTATACTTTCAGAGCGCGCATTTCAGATCTCTGATGGATCTGTCCTCTGTCGGCTGGCATATCATCATCTGCCACCTATACAAATCCTAATCAGAGAATCTACACCTGAATATCCCTCTAGCTTATCTCGTTGCCTTTGGCCCTCTTCCTCCGAGGGGCCAACTCAGATTCGTCATCACTGTCAACCGTTGTAGTAGTATTAACAGTCTTGACAGGTTGACTCTTCAGCTTAGATTTGGTCTTCGCCACTTGGGCTGGAGCACCATCAGATATGGCATCAGACTTCTGCTCGGGGATAGGCTGATCCTCTGACTGAACGGGTGATGTCGGGGATGTGCCCTTTGGCACCCAGATAAGTTCACCCTTATCATCCATGATCAACTGCAGTCCCTGTCTCTTCAACCTTCGAGCTTCAGCCTGTTCCTCAGCATCGTCAGCTACCAAGTCATCGTACTCGCTGACGTCATCCTCGGTGTCATATTCGCCAGGCGTGTCATACTCCCACTTCGAGCTGGCAATATCAATGTCATGCTTACTGTCAGTAGCACCCGTGTCATCATCGTCATCAGAATCTGGCAGCTTCTCCTTACCCCAGGCCACAACGCCTGCACCCGAATCGTCACTGTTCGTAGGCGTCGATTGTATGGCCTTACGCCCAGTGTATGGAATTCCGCGATACTCGCCAGTCTCAATCGCATACTTCCAGCGCGCATTACTGATCGGTAATGAAAATGGCGCTACTGGTTCCTTCGCTCGAATGGCGTCTTCCAGAAACCAACTACCGCCCCTCGAGCGCTCCCAGCGGCGTAGCTCTCCAGAAGGCATGTCGATAATAGGCTGCCAGCTATAATCGAACCTATGCCCTCGCTCCCAAAAGTACGCAGTCAATGGTTCTGGGGTCCCTTTCGGTGCCCATTTCCACTGAGCGGCCCCACTGGGTAGAAATACAATATGCCAATCGAACGGCTTGAAATGGCCACTGTCCCCTGGCGCGTTCCCGCCTCTGCTTCCGCTGCATCCTGACCTCCTGTAAGGCTTTTTCACGGGCTTGTCCTTCACGGGAAAGTCGCAGTTGTTCGAACTCGGTGCTGAGCTGCTCGAGTTCACCCCCGTAGTTCAACGACTCTCGAGTCTTCCAGGAATCATGAGCATTAGAGTACCCAGTCCAGCGAACCAGAAATTCTTCCACTTCTTTGCCTCCTCGAGTAGGTTTCACTCTTCGAGCCAGAATCTTAGACACATGGGTCTGAGACTGTCCATCCACGAGTACCTTGGCGGGAGTGGGTACTTGCCGGCGCAGCGCGAAGGTCTCCTCCGCGGTGCGGTATTCCTTGAGACGATGCTGCGCAAAGACGTCTCTCATGGATACGTCATTTAGGTGGCAACTTGAGCCGATAAGCCGCCGGGGCGCCTCTGTTGATCTCTGGTAGCTCTCGCTGCTGGTCACTGAAGAACCTCTCGGTGATGGGTAGAGGCCCGTGCCAGCGAGGTCCCAGCTTCCTGAAGGATTCGCGGTTCATGATATTCTCCGTGAGATGCTTGGCATCTACCCAGACCAAGTCTCCCAACTGAAAGGATTTGGCGGTGTGACGCTGGTCAAACTGATGTCGCTGGCGTTGCTGCGCCAGTTCCAGCTTAGTGCGGGCGTCCTCCAGTTGGGCCGCGAATTTGCTAGCCATCTCGTGTGCGGTACCTTCTCCACCCTTGCGCTTGGAGTGTTGCCCCGTAGCGGCTTGCAGAAACAGGTCCAGCTGCGACATGGGAGAATGTCCCAGAACCAACTCAAAAGGGGTGAAACCAGTCACATCACTTCGCGTATCATTTATGGCGAACTCAACGTTAGCGCACCACAGATCCCAATCCTGAGGATTACTGCCCACGAATGACCGCAGCATGTCCTCTACCACTCGATTGGTATGTTCAGCTTGTCCGTCAGAACGAGGATTGTAAGGCGTAGTGGAAGCCACTTTGGTTCCCATAAGTCTCATCAGCTCCTTCCACATAGCGTCCTGAAAACGAGGATCCCGGTCGGAGACAATCTTCATGGGAGCACCATGCAGTTTCCAGATGACTTGTGGTCGAAGTAGATTCGAGCGATAACTTCGGCGGAGCTGTCCTGGAAGTTCAAGGGGATGATATGAACCATTTTGCTGAGCTTACAAGTGAAGGTAGCAAAAGCATCGTGGTTTCGCGCTGTTCGGTTTATGAGACTGAACCAGTCTCACAAGTATGTAAGTTAACACTCACAGGTATTATGATGCAGAGATCATAGGGCAATGTCGGATATTTCGGATTTCGGTTAAAACTTTTACTGTTTGAAGTTACAAGACACCAGAGGGTGGTGCCAATGTGTAACTAATTCAAAAACTGACATGAGAACTTGCTCAGCTCTTTTAGTAGTAACATGTCGACTCGAATTCCCTCAGCTCACTTCGGATTCGACAGTCACATTGCTCAGTCACTTCATGTGCAACAGTCCGATGCCCTGTCTTGTCATTCAGCCCTTGGGCTGCAGCTGGCAATCATACAATAATCTCTGCTCTGATTTCCTGAATAATCATAGATCTGATGATGTGGCAAGAACTGAGGCTCTCCTGGTTTCCCTCCAGTTCTGTTTGGCTGTTTGAATATTAAATGGTTCCCACCATTTCTGGATTGGTTTCCCACCAATTCTCTCAACCTGATCTGCTGTGGTTGCAGATGTTCAAAAAGTCACATTCTGTCAGTCACCCTCGTCATACCTCTCGGTCATACTGGTGACTGTCATCAGTGCTGTCACTCGTCACTCTGACACGTCTGTCTCTTGTCTGACTCGCGATACACCCTAGTACAACTCTCCCCCCCTTTTAGGCGCGCATACGTCCTCGCTAGGCTGTCCTGCGTGCCCTTATGTACATAGTCAGGGGTTAACATGCACTTTGTGACAAGGATCGAGCTGCTAAGCCCTCGGTTCTCGGGTCCGTGCCCCCCAGTTCTCGGATCCGGGTCCCCCTCTGCGGTTCTTGGGTCCGTGCCCCCCAGTCCTTGGGTATGGGTCCCCTTCCGTATTCTGGGTTCACCGAAGGCGCCTCACCGTCTCACGCTGCCAACGCTCATCAGGTTTGGCAACCCCGGCACTTCCCCAGATCACGGGTCTTCCGCGACCTTTGCGCCCCGTGGCTGACCAGCGCTCGGTATCTTGAGACTCGGACGCGTCTGTCCTCGTTGTCAGCGTCGATATGGGGTTCATTACCGCGAGCGCGCTCTCCTCCTTCATGCGCTCGTTCAGCTTCAGCTCGCAAAACAGGTGGTGCAGCAACGCGCGAGGTATCGCATATACCCGCGCCTGGGCTGAACCCATACCGCGGGTGTTGGCCGAAGAGATGCCCCCCTGGGCAGTCTTCTCGTGCTTCCCCAGCATCGCTCGCGCAGGGCAGGGAGTCGTGTGGGTGCACAGCAACAAGGGTACCGAATGCGCTGCATTTGTCCATATGTGAATTGGCTTCATGTACGGTGTGCCATACTTCCAACAGGTGGTCAACAGCGGCTCTGGCAGACCTTTCATCACGGCGCGCGTGTGCAACCCTCGCAGCGCGTCGCCAGCGGGGTTTTCTATGAAGAAATACGCAGGGTCGTAGAACTCGATGATCTCCCTGGTACGCCGCACGCGTCTGTCCGCCAACTTCAGATCTGGAGCCCCCTGTGTCTTTGCCTTGCTGTACTCCTTGCAGGGGGGGCTGGCCCAGATGACATCGAAATGATGTCGCGGGTAGAGCTTGTAGTTCCAGTGTAGGATGTCCTCCGTGGACGTGGCTTGCCACTTCGGTAGGATGTCCACTGTTACTACCTCGCAGTCCATGAACTGACGTTGGAACTGCTGCTCCACTGACCCGGTGCCGCAGAACAGCACCAGAATTCTAACTGGGTGCTGCACTCTCGAGAGGTGAGGCTGGTAAGCCCGGCTCTGGCAACTGCTGTGGACTGTCGGGGTCGGAGGTCCCATTGCCATCAACTGCGCCCTCTGCTCCTCCTGACCCTTGTGAGTCTCCCTTCGCCTTCTCTCTGGAGCCCTCTTCAGCCTTTCCTCCTCAGCCTCGAAGACTCTCAGCGGTTCCAGCCTGCCCCCTCGACCTTCCAAGTCCTCTCTGGTTCGCCACTGGCTGTGAATATGCGGCAGCCCTTTCCATTTAGTTAGCCACTCCTGCACTGTCCCGTCAGCCTTCCCACCTAACTTCATGAAGCGAGTGCTGATGATGCGTTCCACCTCACGCTCCCTCTGACCCTCTACCAAGACCGGTGGTGGTGCCATTTCCTCTTGCCTGCTCACGAAGTGCTTAGCTCCCGACTGGACTGGAGTGAGCCGATCCGCTGTGAACACGTCGTGCACTTTCCAATGCACGGGCAGCTCTAACCTGTACGCTGACGGAGCTCCGCGGTCCTACTCTGGCAGCTCTTGCTGCCTGTCGCTGTACAGACATTCTATCACGCGTAGGGGGCCGTGCCTGAGCTTGCGCAGCTTCGGCTTCAACCCCCGATCTCCAGGCAGTAGAGTCAGGTGCTGGCCATCCACCCATACCTGATCATTTGCCTTAATGTGCTGCAGCCGGTGTCGCGCGTCAAACTGCTCCATCATGCGCTGCTGGGCCATCTGCAGGTTCACCCGCGCTGCCTGTAGTTGCCGCGCAAACTGCTTGGCCAGCTCGTGCGCAGTCCCTCTCTTGTCCGCTGCTACTCGCTCGCCCACCTTTTCTTCGTCTTGACCCGCTTTCCAAAGCTGCGTCCATGAAGAAGTCCAGCTGCGTCGCTGGAGCGTGTCCGTACACCAGCTCAAAGGGAGAGAATCCAGTCGCCGCTGACGTGGAGTCATTGATCGCGTACTCCACAGGTGTCACCCAGAGGTCCCAGTCCTCCTGGTTCTCAGCGACGATAACAGCGCAGCATGCGCTCCACGCACGGTGTGATTGCTGCGTTCCGCCTGCCCGTCGCTCTGGGGGTGATAGTAGGGAGTTGTGCTAGCTACCTTGACGCCCATCAGCCGCATGAACTCCTGAGTCATGGCATCGCGAAAGCGAGGGTCTCGGTCACACACTATCTTCATGGGGGCTCCGTGTAATCGCCATACTGCGTCCATGAACAATCTTACCACCACCTCTGCTGAGCTGTCGTTGTAGGCCATTGGCACCACATGTACCATTTTGCTCAGCTTGCAGGTGAAGGTGGTGAAGGCGTTCACTCCTCGCTGAGTCATCGGAAGCCCGGTTACGAAGTCGATGCTGACCACCTCCCAGAGTCTGCTTGGCACTCGATGCGGTTGCAACAGTCCCCTGGAATACCCCTGCCGCGGCTGAGTCTGCTGGCACGTCGCGCACGTCTTCACCCATTCCGCTACATCCAGGTCCATCCGCGGCCACCAGAAGCGTCTTGGGACCCGCTCCAGCGTCTTATTCCTGCCGGTGTGGCCTGCGGACGGTGCTTGGTGAGCCTCTCTCAACACTAGCTCCCGCAAGGGCGAGTCCGGAGCCAGTACCACCTGATAGCGCCCTTCCGCCACTCTCCAGATGATGTCGCTTACCAGCCGGAAATGCTCTGTGCGATGATGCTGGGTGTTTAGCAACTCCTGCTTCAGGGCCCTGAGATATTCGCTGCGTCTGTGCTCAGCTCTCAGCGCCCGCAAGAACATCCCTGGCTCTACTCTCCCCGACTTATCCTTGATCTTCGCTGCTGCTCCGGAGAGCGTAACTGCTGGTTGCGCTGAGGGTCTCTCGCGTGGGGCCAGCTTGCTGGGTGACTTCTGCGGCCTGGCTATCACTACTAGCACTGGCCATGGGACTGGAAGCTCCTGCAGAGCCGAGCGGTGACCCCTCTCCTCTCCAGGCAACACGCTATTCGATGAAATTGACATTAGGGTAGATAATTGACATTAGCTGTTTTTGGCGATATTTAGAAAATATATGTGCTGAAAATGTTAATGTTGAAAACCTTTTTGCTCGCAGGCCTCCGCAACGGTAAAATTACAAGACACGCACGAAAATGTTTCCAAGACACGGTGAAGCATGCAATTTATTTTCTGTGTTGTAAATGGTAGCGAGCATGGCATACGAAAGAAATGAGCAATTGCCATATCAGATTTCTCTAATAATCGTATTTACATTATGTACATCTATTTCGTGCGTCTAAGTAAGCTGATTCTATTCACATTTCAACATCGCTACCGTCGTCTAGCTCATTTTCCTCGTTTTCGCTATTGTCTTCATCGCCTACTGTTTCTTCAATTTGCCCGTTATCAATTCGTCTTTTCTTCGCTCTTTGCGCAAGCAGTGCGACTATAAGTTGCCCATACTGCTCATCTGGGATACAACCTTTTGCCTCGTCAGCAGCGATGTTCCATGCTAGCAATATCTCTGCACTATTGAAGGGCTCAGTTGACGGCGTATCGGATGCGTTCTCCCAGAAGGCTCCCGCTTTCGCTGCCAACCGGCACGGATTCTGGGCAACCCGAGGCACCCGGTACTGGTGCACCTCCTGAAGAAGGAGAAGAGGGAGAAAGAGAGGCAGGAGAAGGCGCACCAGGAGACAGCGATCCCGCCGCACCTGCAGAAGACGCACCAGCGGAGTAGATAGTGCACGCCGTGCCAAATGCCTGTCTTGAACCTGGAATGAACGCAGATACCGCGTAGATTGTGGTCGCAGTGCTAACGACTAGTCCTGAACATTAATAAACCACATGTACAAAATGAAATTAGTCACCGCATCATATTTTGTATCGTGTTTACCACATTGAATGCTTGCATGTGCTTGTGAATTTATTATAAGCACTCATACGTACTTATCTATTAGCCTCATCGGCACCCGCGTTTATACGTGCGTCTCACGTCTCGTCGGAAAATACGTTATTTTCGTACGCCTTGGAATTATTTAGCTATCTATAATTAAATTGAAAAATGACATATTGACATTCCATAATGTCGTTTTCATCGAATAGCGTGTTAGGTGAGGTAAATAGTCTGTTGGGCTCACCGTGCTCGTTCACCCTTGGAATGACCTCCACGATCTCCAGGCCAAACTCGCGTAGCAACGGTCGCCAACTCGCCTGAGGGAAATCAGGCAATAAGAACAAGGCGGCTGTGTGGCACGGGTCCTGCTTCGCCTCAGATGCGTAATGTCGCAGAATGTCCTCAATGCTCACGTTGGGGTCTGAGAAAGGGGGTTGCACCAGACGATACGGCCCCTCCACTGCTCGTTCAAGCAGTCAGTCCAGAATGTGCTCACCTGTCGATTCTGGCCCATAGCGTCACAGCACGCATCTACCTGGAACGGTCCACCCAGTGCCCGAGAGTACTTGCTCTGCAGCCTAGCGAACTCCGAGGAGATCAACTTCCAATCCCGCTTGCCCACCAGCGGTCCTCCGGGTCGGATCCTCGGACTTGATTGCCGCCGCTCTGCTGCTGTCGCTGGCGGTTGCTCGGCTGCTAAATTTGACAATCAAATTATTGATTTAGATCGGTTATGGAAAGAACTGAAACGTATCGGTAAACCCCGAACGGCATATGTATTCTTTTGTACAACTAAATTTGGATATAGGTTAATTTCAAGTAATGAGAAAATGTTCAAGTATGATATCGTATGACAGAAATCGATGAGTTCTGGATTCTACCATTGCAATCATCAACCACTGCGATCGCACGAAATGTTATACATATTTTATGATAAGTTACCAATATATTATAATCCACAAATGATTGACGGAATTCCTTACACAAGACAGCCTGGTCGACGTACTGAATTGTATACTGGTAACAGTCCAAGGATCGATACTATATCTAATGGGAAACGGTTTCCGAAATCTGTAATAAGTATTGCTAATGGTAATTACAAAAGTAAACACCCAACTGCCAAACCTTATGATATATTAGAATGGATTGTTAAAACTTATTCAAATGAGAATGATAATGTACTGGACCCATTTATGGGCATCGGAACAACTGGCAAGGTATGCAAAAACAATAATCGAAACTTTATTGGAATTGAAATTGATCAAAAATATTATTTAATAACTGTAATCTAATCGACAATAATACGTGACACAGGTAAGACATGTAGGTTCTCCATGAGTGGGGTTTGAATTTCTAACTTCCAAATAGTACCGATGCTTCCGACACACATATTTTTCACATTCATAACAAATTCTATTGCACATACGATAACATAAACAACACTGTTCATTTTCTTCTTCCGATAAATACCGATAAGACTCCTGCAAAATCAAACCACAAACCGAAAGTATTCAATATCAATAAATATTACTTAATGATTGTTTATTCTATATGAGAATTTATTCCAGTTACCAGGTAACCCCCCAGATTTCACAAAAACTGAGCAAGGCTACAATTAAGCAATTGCAATATCTTTATGGCAGGAAAGATTGACCAGTATTTTAACAGGTTGAGCAACAGCTCCTCCAAATAATTACTTTAAGCTAGAACAGCCTCCACTGGGCAAAAATTCATGTCTTATACTTTCAAGGCGCGCATTTCAGATCTCTGATCGATCTGTCCCATGTCGGCTGGCATATCACCATCTGCCACCTATACAAATCCTAATCAGAGAATCTGCATTTGGACAATCCTAATCAAGACAGTTGATTTCATTGTCCCTTGTTGGCCTTTGCCTTCTTCCTACGAGGAGCCACGTCCTGCTCTTCTTCATCGTCACTGTCACTACCTCGGGTACATTCCAAATAAGCTATGTGCTCAGCTGTCCAACAGGCAGGATATTTCCTGGGTTGCCTCTTCGTCGCTTCGGACACCCCAGCATTATTTTCACTCATTGAAGTCAATCCAGTATCTGGCCCAGATGGTTCCTTCGGTTATACTCGAACAGTCTCCACCACAGAGGCTGGAGCATCCTCAGATATGGCCTCAGACTTCAGCTCGGTGATAGGCTGATCCTCTGGCTGAACGGGTGAGGTCGGGGAGGTACCCTTTGGCACCCAGATAAGTTCACCCTTATCATCCATGATCAGCTGCAGTCCCAGTCTCTTCAACCTTCGAGCTTCAGCCTGTTCCTCAGCATCGTCAGCTACCAAGTCATCGAACTCGCTGACGTCATCCTCAGTGTCATCATATTCACCAGGCGTGTCATACTCCCATTTCGGACTGGCAGTATCCATGTCATGCTTACTGTCCGTGACACCCGGGTCATCATTGTCATCCGAATCTGGCAGCTTCTCCTTACTCCAGGTCACAGCACCTGCACCCGAATCGTCACTGTTCGTAGGCGTCGCAACCTTAGGCCCAGTGTATGGAATTCCGCGATACTGATACTCGTCAGTCACACTCGCCTGCTTCCAGAACGCATTACTGAGCGGTAATGAAAATGGCGCTACAGGCTCCTTCGCTCGAGTGGCGTCTTCCAGAAACCAGCCACCGCCCCTCTTACGCTCCCAGCGGCGTAGCGCTCCAGAAGGATGGACGATAATATGCTGCCAGCTATAATCGAGCTCAGGCTTTCGCTCCCCAAAGTACGCAGTCAATGGCTCGGGAGTCCCCTTTCGAGCCCATTTCCATTGCACTGCCCCATTGGGTATAAATACAATATACCAATCGAACGGCTTGACATGGCCAGTGTTCCCTGGCACAACTCCTCCCCTGTTAGCTTGTTAGTACAAAGAGATGATAAATCAGGGTCAGTTGTACAGCAGCTAAGATCCAGACTCAGATCAGCCATGCGTATGTATGCGTGATATGCTTTTCTGATCGAACAGGTGCTCGAAGAGTTGACGAAGCAATCCAGAGGGCAGAGGATATACAGCCGCGGAGACTCCCGCTCCTTGTTGCCCAGGATGAGGCCCCAGTTGAGCAGTTTCCGGATGTGATCCCAGAGTCGGTTGGTGAAGGCAAGGAGTATCCATCGTACAGTACCGCAGGTCCACCGGAGGAGGCGACTGCGTCCAGATGCAAGTAGGCTTGCGGTAGCCAGTGCCATACATACAGTAAGAACAATATAACGGAATAGGTAAACGGCGAGCTACGGGTCGAAATCGCAGCGCAAAGGGAGGCCTGCCCATCGGATTCTCCATAAACCAATGCTTGGGTTTGAGAAAATCGAGAATTTGGAGCGTACGGCGTACACATGCATCAGCCTGTCGCAGTTGTCGCACCCCAATGGTCTTGGCCTGACTATATTCTGTACACGGTGGGCTAGCCCAGATGACGTCAAAGTAACCAGGAGCGTAACGCTTGAAGTCCCAGTCTTGTACCTTCTCAGCGTAGGTAGGTTGCCAGCGAGGATCATGATCTACGGTGACCACGGTGCTCTTCGGATAACATGACAGGAAACTTCTCTCCACACTACCTGTACCACTGAAAAGTACTAGCAGTCGTAACTCGCGTGACGAGACCACAGAGTCCAGAAGAGCCAGATGCGTCACAAAGGCGTCAGAGGAGCGACAGTATTGTTCCCAAGGTAGGCAGTTGTCCAGAGAAGTTGGTTCCCCTTCATCAGAGGTGTCCAGGAAGGTTAGAGCTCTGGCGCGTTCCCGCCTTTGCTTCCGCTGCCTTCTGACCTCCTGTAAGGCTTTTTCACGGGCTTGTCCTTCACGGGAAAGTCGCAGTTGTTCGAACTCGGTGAGCTGCTCGAGTTCACCCCCGTAGTTCAACGACTCGCGAGTCTTCCAGGAATCATGAGCATTAGAGTACCCAGTCCAGCGAACCAGAAATTCTTCCACTTCCTTGCCTCCTCGCGTAGGTTTCACTCTTCGAGCCAGAATCTTAGACACATGTGTCTGGGATTGTCCATCCACGAGTACCTTGGCGGGAGTGGGTACTTGCCGACGCAGCGCAAAAGTTTCATCCGCGGTGCGGTATTCCTTGAGGCGATGCTGCGCAAAGACGTCGTGGATACGTCATTTAGGTGGCAACTTGAGCCGATAAGCCACCGGGGCGCCTCTGTCAATTTCTGGTAGCTCTCGCTGCTGGTCACTGAAGAACCTCTCGGTGATGGGTAAGGGCCCGTGCCAGCGAGGTCCCAGCTTCCTGGAGGATTCGCGGTTCATGATATTCTCCGTGAGATGCTTGGCATCTACCCAGACCAAGTCTCCCAACTGAAAGGATTTGGCGGTGTGACGCTGATCAAACTAATGTCGCTGGCGTTGCTGCGCCAGTTCCAGCTTAGTGCGGGCGTCCTCCAGTTGAGCCGCGAATTTGCCAGCCATCTCGTGTGCGGTACCTTCTCCACCCTTGCGCTTGGAGTGTTTTCCTGCAGCAGCTTGCAGAAACAGGTCCAGCTGCGACATAGGAGAATGTCTCATAACCAACTCAAAAGGGGTAAAGCCAGTCACATCGCTCCGCGTATCATTTATGGCGAACTCTACGTTAGCACACCACAAGTCCCAGTCCTCAGGATTGCTGCCCACGAAGGACCGCAGCATGTCCTCTACCGCGCGGTTGGTATGTTCAGCTTGTCCGTCCGAACGAGGATTATAAGGCGTAGTGGAGGCCACTCTGGTTCCCATAAGTCTCATCAACTCCTTCCACATAGCATCCTGAAAACGAGGGTCCCGGTCGGAGACAATCTTCATAGGAGCACCATGTAGTTTCCAGATGTGGTCGAAGTAGATTCGAGCGATAATCTCGGCGGAGCTGTCCTGGAAGTTCAAGGGGATAATGTGAACCATTTTGCTGAGCTTACAAGTGAAGGTAGCAAAAGCATCGTGATTTCGCGCCGTGACTGGGAGTCCGGTGACAAAGTCCACGCTGACCACTTGCCATAGTCGCGTAGGAATAGTGTGGGGGTTCAGCAATCCATCCGGGTAGGAATTTCTCGGTCGCACCGCTTGACAGATAGCGCAAGATGAAACCCAGCGTCCCACATCTTCCGCGGCCCCTTTCCACCAGAAGCGTCGCAGTACCCGTTCCAGAGTTTTGTCCCTTCCCGCGTGTCCAGCTGAAACAGACGCGTGCGCTTCTTGCAGCACTACCTCGCGAAGCGGTGAATCTTCTCCCAGTACCAACTGATAGCGTCCAGCGCTAACCCTCCACAAGACATCTCCCACCACGAAGAAGTCACGAGTGCGTTGATGCGGAGCCTCTTGGATTTCCTTCATCAAAGTCTGCAGTGGACCAGGTCGCCCATATTCCGCTTGCAGAGATTTGAGGAACTGGCCTCCTGATATCTGATGGTGCAGGTCTCGGACGCTGGCCGCCTCTCCAGTAAGCACGATAGGAGGAGGTGAACTCGTCCTCCTTTCCCGCTTGACACGCTGTCGAGCCGGCGGAGCGTACACTACTAGCAGAGGCCAAGGAAGATCCAGAAGGGCTCCATCCGGAGCAGCGAACATCTGCACTGGTTCCCCTTGAGCGTCATGTGTGGGTATAATGTACTCCACTCTCATTCCCGCAGATCTGAACAGCTGCCGCCATTGGGGCATGCGAGACTGAAAATCAGGAAGGACAAAGAGGGCTGAAGTATTCTCAGGGTCCAGACGCCATTCTTCCACATATTTCCTCAGTACGGCCTCAATGGCCAGATGGTTGGAGGAGAAGGGAGGATTGCACCGGACGTTCAACCCTCGCCAGTTTTCCTTCAAGCAGCCCGTCCAGTAGCGGTTAACCTGACGATTCTTTCCTCCCAAGTCGCAACAGGCGTCCACCTCGAAAGGTCCATATTATTGACTCAGAAAATCGAACATGTCCGCACGGAACTTCCAGTCCTGTCGGTCGCTGGGCTCCAGGAGTCTGGTTGAGGCCTCGCTGCGCTTCGGCGCCGCGGTGTTGCCAGCAGGGGTCTTCCTGGGAGAAGGAGGCGAGGAAGCTGTCAATTTGCCAGAGCGCGTCTGAACCGCCAGGGTTGCTTCCTCGTACCCCGTTTCTGCCAGCTGCAAGGTATGCAGTGCGTCCAGCCAGAGTTGGGGGGAATCCATCCAGGTGAGAGCCCCACTGTACGCGAGGACTGAGTCAGGTTCTTTGTTCTTGGCGCTGTTGGACTTGCGCTCCTTCAACTTGTTGGGATCTACCAATCCCAGTGGGGCGCGTCCTTGGCGAGACTCTTTACCAGCCGCAGGTCTGAACTTGCTGACAGTGTCCGCGGCAGAGGGGGGTCGCTGCGGTTTCCCAGTAACCGGGTGTACAAAGCCAGCTTCTTCCAGTCCTTCTCTCGCGGAGATTTCCTTGTACTCAGGTCGCCTGGACAGAGCGTCGGGAACCCAAAGTAGCGCTCCAGGGATGTACTCAATTTCGCGTACCCCTACTTCCACTAGATCCATGTACCATCGGGCTTGGCGTCGGCTGAGAGGTTGTCCAAGTGCCATTAGCCAGACTAGGGGTTTATGGTCACCCTGCAATTGAAACTCGGTCCAGATGAGGTAATGTCTCCAAGTTTGCGTAGTGCAGTGATGAAGAGCGCAGAGTTCTCTTTCGCCAGCATGGTAGTTCTGCTCTGCTCCATTAAACTGTCTGCTCTCAAAGGCGATAGGTTGCAGTCCATTTCCCACGTCTTGCATCAGTGCACCCCCCAGCGCCACTCCACTGGCGTCGGTTTGTGCTACAAAAGGATGCCGTCCCTCGGCCGCCGCTTTCATATCGGGTAGCGCCAGAGTGGGGGAAGAACATAGCGCCTTCTTAATTTCCTCGAAGGCCCAACGCTGCATGGGTCCCCATAGCCAAGCGACATCCCCTTTGGTGAGCTGTGTCAGAGGTTGTGCTACTTCGGAGAAGCCCAGCATGTAACGCCGGTAGTACCCAGCTAACCCCAAAAATTGACGCACGTGCGTGGCGTGATCCAGAGCGGGCCAGTCCCTGATGGCGGCCAGCTTGTCATGTTGAGGTTGACTTCCTTCACGTGAGATAACGTGCCCCAGAAAGCGTATATGGGTCTGAAGTAGCTGACACTTAGACTCCTTGAGGTAGATGCCCTGGTTCTCGCAGACTTCCAGAAATTGCTGGAGGTGGGAAAGATGCTCCTCCAGGGTGTCGCTGAAGAGGACGCAGTCGTCAAGGAATATTCTTACAAAAGGAAGATGTCCCAGAGCGCGCTGCATGCGTCGCTGATAGCAGGAATGACTGTTGGTCAACCCCATGGGCATCACCAACCACTCATACGAGCCGTAGGGGGAGGTGAACGCAGTCTTTTCCACATCCTCAGGCGCCATGGCCATCTGCCAAAACCCGTCGACTGCATCGAAGGAGGAGAAGTATTTGGTCCCGTGCATCACGGAGTCGAACAACTGCTGAATGTCGGGAAGTGGATATTTGTCTTTGACGGTCAGGCTGTTAATTGCTCTGAAGTCGCAGACCATCCTGAGTACTTCAGGTTTCCCAGGCTTGGGAACCATCAGCACTGGTGCAGCGAACGGACTTGAAGAAGGCCTGATGATGTAACCCTTGCTCAGGAGTTCATTCAGCTCCACCATGGACATCTTGTAGGGTCTCTTAGCAGGCGCGATGCCATTCCAGCCCTCTTGCAGTCGCACATGGGCCACTTCGTCTTTTCGCAGGGCGTCAAAGTTTGGCAGCGCTTCGCGAATTACTCGAGGCGAAAAGGACTCGGTCAGCTTTTGAAACTTCTTTCTCCATTCTGGGGAGATGGACGGGTCCTCCAAATTGTCACTGGTGGCCACCGCTGATAACATAGAAGTCCCTACCAAAGGTGTCGCATAGGTCACTAAGATGTCGTGTGGTGTCGCGGCGCTGTCCGTTCCCGCGTATCTGCGCCGATAGGCTTTGATCTCCTTGCTCGCTTGGGCTGCTGATAACATCACCATCGGCTCCAGAGCCATTGCGGTTCTCTCGCCTTTTCGCGTGGAGCTACGCCCCGGCGAACATCCCAGTATCCGCACGGATTTGCCATGATGACGAAATTTGACTGATCCCCACCCATCATAGTCCAGAGTGACCGGCGAGAGGTGTCTCAACCACCTTCCTCCAAGTACAATGTCCACTTTGATGCCCAGAGGAAGTACTCGCATCTTGATGACCTCCGAGTACGTTCCTTCGGAAGTCTCCGCTGTCAGCTTGCCGTAAGCGACTTGCGCAGAGGTCTGCACTGATCCATCCGCGAGGGTAACGTTCAGCGGCGTCCCATTAGCGCGAACCGTGAGGTTCAATCTCTTGACGCACTCACTGGAGATGAATTCGTCTGAGGCACCAGAATCCACCAGCACGCGCACTCGCTGTCCCTTCAGCAATGCCCAGAACACCAATAGCAGAGTTCCCTCTTTGTCCCGAACGGCAGTCAGCTGGCTGTCCTGGTTCCACATTACTTGATCATCGCGTCGCAGATGTGCACAGATGGCTGCTCGCACTGGGTGGTGCAAAGGTACCGGTACGCGCTGCTTGGACCGGATAGGTCTCGTACGAGGTGGTGCAGGCTGAGGAAGAGGATCAGGACCAAAATACCACCCACCCTCCAGGTCGCGGTCTGCTTGTCGCTGCCACTCCTTAGCGCGTCGCTCCTGTCCTTGAGCGCGTCGTCTGGCGCGGCTCTGCGTGCGGCTTTCTAGAGGGTAAGAGCGAAGAGGTTGGAGGACAATCTCATCCTCCTCTTCCTCCCCAGAGCTATCTTCTGGTTCGGAATTTTGAGTGAAAGAGGTAGGTTTTTCTTCCCGTGGAGCAGTCGGGGCATCGGTGACGTTTGCCGGTGCTGCCACTGCTTCATCACCTTCCAGAATCGGCCGCAGACGGTGGCGTTGCTGTTTCTGAATGGTCAGTAGCAGTTCCAGGTGGGTTGCCTCCTGGATGGGTTTCAGGGGAGTCGGCTCCACTCCTTCTGTCACCGTTGTCAGCACACTTCGGTTGCTCTCCGATCTGGCGGCGGCCAACTGTCGCTCCATCAGCTGCTGCGTGAAGTTGAGCGACCTCTGGGAGTCCTCGATGTCCGAAATATCCCCAGAAGTTGCGGGCTGAGAACTGGATGGAGATAGGGTCAGATCCAGAGTTGCCTCTGGATCCGCATCTGATGGTTCCGCGGAGTCCAGGGGTTGATCACCATTTCCTGTCGATGGTAGAGCCATGTGAGCGGCCTCCTCCGCAGCTTCCCTTTCTCGCTGGTTCCATTGATGCACCCGGTACAGGCTGCACCAGGCGTCTGGAATTCCCACATCTCCACCAGAACCTGGAATAGTACCGCACTCGGTCTCCAGAGATAGCTGAACTGCTCCTTCGGTTACCGTCAGGTCAGGTGTGACCTTCCCATGCCATCTGTACCAGCGGCGGCGGTATCTGCGCCACCCTTCCGGCACCCATGCGTCTCTCCATTTCTCATTCTCCTTTACTAGCGCCGCCGCGGCCATGTGCTCCGGGTGCGTCATCTCCCTCCAAGCCCGCGTGCGATCTGCCAGTGACTCTGCCCGAGGTCCCGGTGATTCCTCTCCCAACCTTGTAGCCTCTGCTTCATGCCGCAGTCGTTCTCGTATAGTCTTCGGGGTTCTGCTGCGAAGTTTCCCAGTGCGCTTGCGCGCTGCGCTCGGGGTGCGCGCTGCGCTCGAGGCTGACGTACTCTCCGCCGAAGCTGGACACGCTGCTGGTCGAGACGTCGAAGGGAACACCTCAGGTCGAAGTTTAAAAGGTGGGGGTTCCGAAGCTGGACCAGTTTTTGAAGTTCCACCCCCTTCCTCCCCACTGTCGTCCAGAGGGTGTGATACCGCGGGCAGCGTTACATCTTGCATCCGCTGCCGCAAGGCGCGCATACGCTCCACCGGAGCTTTTCTCGGAAGCAACCCGCGGTCGAGAAGTTTTACGCCAGGGGGTGTTGAGTGGGTTGAAGGTCCACTAGGTCTCCTCCTCCTGACCATCATCATCATCCTGTGCTGCCAGTAAGGATGCCACATGGTTAGGGTTATGGTTAGGGTCATCCCCAAGGTTTGGGGGTTCAACGCGGGGCGTTTCGCCACGCTCGCGTCGTGGAGCTGGACAGGGGTCACCAGTTCCAAGGTTGCGATCCACACTGAACATAACGGGAGGCTTGGAGCGCTCAGGCGACGAAGTGGGTGATCTTCGTGGCGACCGCTGATGGCGCCGGGACACCAGGTGATGTTCTCGCCGGCTCTGTTCAGTGGAAAGGTTCGCTGTATAAACAACGGTTCTGCTCAACGAGGGTTCATCTCGTAGGGTCCTGGTCTTGTCGAGATGGTGCTGTCGCCTCTGATCGACAGACCAAGTGAATCCATATCCTCGAGCAGCCAGAGGGTTGGGGGGTGGTTGAGGATCTTTCTGAATATTCCCTCGGTTGTGGGCGAAAGCTGTACTTTTCGCCCAGGAACGGTCACCCATACCGCCCTGTCGCCGGCGTGCTGCCGGCGGGAGGACATTCAGTCCTTCTCCTCCGCAGACTGTTGACCCGAGGAGGACGCTGCGGCCGATTCCTCGTTCTGAAAATACTCCAAAGCTTCAGCTTCATCTTCCAAATCCTCCCATTCTGTCTCCAGCGCCGCGATATGGGATTCATTTGCAGCGCGGCGACGTGCCAAACGAGCCGGGGCGTCAGCGATCCATGCTCGTTTCTTGGCCTCGTCGGGACAGTTGGCCCATAAATGGGAGTCGGAGTTACAGACGTGGCATCGGCGTGGCGGTCTGGTTAATCCCGCAGGACTGGGAGGCATAGAATGTTGCACTCGGAGGTCCGCGGTATCGGGGTCAGTAGCGCCCTCCTCCCCAGCGTCCTGCACTGCGTTAAGTCTTGAAGAAGAGCGACCATTCCTCCAGGCAGGATTGCGGTTCGCAGGTGCAGAGGCGGGAGAGGTTCGCGCTGCAGTCAGAGCTTCGCTGCGCTCCAGTTTGGTGGCCACCGTGATGATATGCTGCAGAGCGGTGGGTCCGGGATGATTGCTCTCCCATCCAGTTGGACTTTGCAGATCTAACCGATCTTCAATGAGGCGATCCATCACGGCTTGCTTCAGTCGCAGTCCAGCGAGACCAGAACTGATATAACAGCTGATGCTGACTGATGGCGTGGCAGTTGGGCATGGCGTCTGCCAATAACTGCACTACCTCGTGCCAGGAGACCAAACGAGTGGCGAACAAGCGTGCGGTCTCCTCTCGTCGCGGAGTCATGCGCATCACTGTCCCCGCCAGTCCTACCAGTGCGATATCATCTAGCACGCTCCTGGCTACGTCGGCCAGGAAAGGCGCCAAGGTGGCGTAACGCCGATTCCAGGCCTCAGAGTTCAACATTCCGCCTTGCTTGAGAAAAGTTAAAGATCGCGGCTGTAATTTGCGTTGCGCCACTTCCTTCAATATCTCCGGCATGGTGATTATGGTCAGGTCTAAGCGGTAGGAACTCATGCGGCCCAGAGCGAATGTGACTACGCCCATCGACAGAAAATTGACCAGCGCTTCAGAGAAGGGTGGAAGCGCGGCAATATCGGCGTCAGTGGTGATTAGTTCTGCGGAAGAGGGGTACATGGGAATGTCCCTGATCAGCTTGAGCCACATCAGCCACTGTCTTGGATTCCCGGTAGACATCGCCGGGGGAAGCCGCTCCCATGAGGTCGTGGTGCCCTGGAAATTGAGAAAGGCGCTGGTCCACCGGCAGGAGTCCAGGAGCCGCTGGCAAAGAATTTCCGGGCGATCTGTACTCTGCCGCGCTGGGAACACCAGAGGGAAACCGGTTAACGCCCAGTCTCGCCGGTACAGTGGCGGGAGTTGGTTGGTTGCCGGCAGCCATTCCCCGAAACAGGTACGCCTCGGTGGCTGAAAATGCTGCCCAAATTTGAAGTCCAAGGGGGTCAAATTCGGTCAGCTCGGACTCCAAAGCATTGTCGGAGATGGTCACCCAGGAGTACAATGGCAGGCGCCTCTGCTGAGTTCCAGTACGGCTTTCAGCGCAACGACGCGCGTCATCCACTTGCGTTTTCTCCACTTGCAAAGTGAAGGCACCACTGTCCTCAATCTCAGTCAGGCGCACGGGAGTATGCACTGTCCCATGCTGCGCCAGGTCTTGGATGTCCACACCGATGTGCCGCATAGTCATCCAAATCCGATTGGTGTCGGTTATGAAGTGACTGGCGCTTCCGGGCATGGTTGGCAGTCGGTAAGAATAGTGTGCCTCCGCGCCATGGCTGAAAGTCACTGAGGGAGAAGAGGACAGGTGATTTCTCAACCAGAAGGAGGCTCCTTCTAAGGTCCAGAGTAGCACATCTAGACGCCGGTGTCGCGAGTCACATTGTCTGAGGGCGGTGGCGAGTCCACTGGTGACGGATGATCAGGATCGGCTGAGTCATAAGGCGATGAGCCGGTAGCCGGTGGATCAGCCGGTGCCGGTGGATCTGGCTGTAATGGTGCCGGCGCCGGTTGAGCCGGTGCTGGAGCCGGTTGAGCCGGTGCTGGAGCTAGTCCGGATGCCGGCGCCGGCATGGGACCTGATCCAGCTGCTGGCGCCGGTGCACCTGGTAACCCGCCCGCCCATCCTAAGGTGTGCTGGTATGGCGTCAGAGGTGGAGCGCCAACCGCTGGGAGGCCAGGAATCAGATGAGGATAGCGTTGGAGCACTTGCTGATGTAGATTCTGCATGTACTCTGATACTTCCAGCATCATCTGATTCTGCACGAGGGCTTGATGCTGATGGTTCATCACTGGGATCGAGGCAACTGCGGGCGTTCTGACTGAGGCGGGGTCAGAGATGAGTACCCTGCGCTGCTCTGCCAGTCGCTGCTGGTGCTGTTCCCATCGCTGATGGCGTCTCTCCCGGCGAGAAAGCTGGTTCACGGAGTCTTGGCTCAGGGGTAAGTTTCTGACTGGGATTCGACTGAGGACATCTGCTTGGGAGGGGGGTTCGACGACTGGGAGAGGAGGCGGCTGGTAGGCGGCGAGTCCGATGGAACGCCTGCACGCAAGGTCGGCATAACTGACTGAACTGACTGTACTGACTGGCTGCTCCGTAGTCGGTGAGGTCAGCGAGGAGGTCAGAGGTCTGGACTCGCGGTTCAGCAGGGACTCGAGCATAGCCGTATCCGTAGCTGCCTCCGTAGCTGCCTCCGTAGTCGCCTGAGTCAGTGAAGGAGTCAGTGAGGTTGCCTCGCTGTCCATCTCCGACTCAAAAGTCACCGATAACCTTGCCAGAGCGTCACCGATCACCTTATGCGATATCCGTAATCGGTGAGGTCAGCGAGTCACCGGTCACCTTTTTCGTAAGCGTTGAGGTCAGCGAGTCACCGGTCACCTTCTCCGTAAGCGGTGATGTCAGCGAGTCACCGGTCACCTTATTCTCCGTAGCGATATCCGTAATCGGCGAGGTCAGCGGCTGCCCAGAATATGCTATGCTTATGTGGCGTGGGCCACCTGTCAAGCCGGAGCCACCTGTCCTCCCCGCTGCCCCCACCTCCCCGTTGCTCGCTGAGGAGGGAGTTGGATGCATTGAGTGTGCAGTGGGTTCGCCAGCAATGCTATGGCCCATGCCATCTGACCTCCCCGCTGCCCCCACACCCCCTTGGTTAGGGCGCGGAGTCCAGGCGAGAGTCGCACCCTGCTGCTGGCGCGTTCGCCAGTTGGCCACATCAGAGCGTGAGGGGAAATGGCGGAGTCCCTGTCTCTGCCACTGCGCTTCGTTCTGCAGGTCCTGCTCAGATGGAGGTCGAACTTCGGCCATTTCTCTCACTGCTACCGGGTCGTAAGGTGCTGGTCCGGCAGAAGCCGCTCCAGCCGGCTCACTCAGGGACGCGTTCTCGCTGAAAGGCGTGGGCATCTGTCCGTGCGGTGAGGTCATCACAGTAGCTCCAGACCAAGTGTGTGGAGTCTTGTAAGTTGGCGGAGGGCTTCGCTGTCGCGGAGCGGGAGGGCTCAGGTCGCGCGTCCGCGGTGGGCTCCTGCGGCGCGGCGGTGGAGGGGTCCGGTCCCGAGCCCGAGGCGGACTTCGCTGGCGCGGCAGCGGAGGACTCCTATCGCGGGCTCCAGGCGGACTTCGCTGGCGCGGCGGCGGAGGGCTCCTATCGCGGATTCCAGGCGGCCTCATGATGCCAGGGGAAGGGGTCATCATGCTGACATAACGCTGGGGGGTCGCCCTCATGTTCAGCCCTGCACCAGGGGTGTCAACCGTCAGCACCCGTGGTGACGCCGCTCTTGCATGACGCAGAGGCGGATTAGGGCGCGGCTTAGGTACCGTTACCGCTTCCTCCATGGGAGGTGTCACACAGGCCGTTCCAGTTGCCAGAGCCATCAGAGGGGTCGTGCTGTGGAACTCAGGGGCCGCAGCTGACAAGGTTGACTTCCTTTTGGGTATCTGGAAGTTCGGCTCACCTGCTGCTGTCGCAGCCTGCGGCGGCTGACCCGGAGAGGGCGCCTTGTAGGTGCCCTTAGCCCCCTTGCCAGTGGCTCCAGTGGCAGCAACTCCTCTCGTGCTGCGCTGACTGGACTGGCGTCCTCCCGTACAGTAATCACTCACCTTTAAGAAAACCCGACGTTAAGAAACTAGCCAGCGTTTGGGGGGTGGGGGGGTACCCAACTCGATGAGTACGGCTGGCTGGCTTTTTCGGCTAAGAAAATGACCGAAATAAGAGATAACCGTGCTGGCTGACTACCGAGAATGCACTTTCTTAAATTTAAGAAAATTGGCTGGAAATTTAAGGAAATATAATAGAATTTAGGCAAAATTTAGCTGAAATTCAGCCTATATATCACCTGAAATTCAGCCTATATATATATGACCTAAAATTCAGATATAGGCTGAAATTCAGCCTATATATGAGCTGAAATTCAGCCTATATGTGAGGCCTAAATCCGAAATCAAAGAGACGAGACGCTTGTCGTTTTTGACCTGAAACGCGAACGACTGCAGAGCTAGAATTCGAGAAAGGTGTAGAGGATTGAACGAGGGACATTGGGACTTCTACGGCTTGTACACTTTCCTCCACTGAAATGTTTTTGTCGGAAATATCACGAAGCTCTAGAACCTCCACGATCTCAGGGGACACTTCCCTCGGCTGCGTGGGCTGAGACGGAGGCTCACGGGGGGCTTCATTCTTGCTTGATGCCTTAGATTTAACCGCGTTCAATACTATTTCTTTAAGTTGCAAGTAGTCTTCTTCAGAAATAATCTCGTCGACAAAATCCTGTTTCAGGTCACGCAGCTGCGCACGGCTCTCTGGGTCCATGTCGGGCGGTGTGAAAATTTTAAGAAAGTCGCTGGGCTGAGGTGAGTGTCCACGTCTTGAGTGAAGAAATAAGCTGGCTGGTTGAAAATGAGCGATCTACTATTCTTCGAGTTCTCTTATGACGCTGACGCTGGCGGGGGGGGAGGGGGGGGTACCCAACTCGATGAGTACGGCTGGCTGGCCCAAAATCCCTGTTTTCTTAAAGGTGGGTGATTACTGTACGCCTGGGTGTGGACGTAGGCGACGTTGGAGGTGAGCGTCCCGTGTTAGCGTTCTGCATCATGCTGCGTTGGGAGCCGAAAAGTGTAGATATGGCCGTTGGTGAAGTCAAATCTGTCAAATTTGGTCAAATTCCCCAGAAAACTCAGAAAAACAGTTGATTGTTGCAGTGGAAGTCGTGGTGAAACAAGAAAAATGCTTTTCCGTGTGCAATGCTGTTTCTGGTGGTCAAATTTCGAAAATGGAGTGAAAATCTGCCAAATTGGTAAATTTCTGCCGGCCATCCCGAAGCAATCTGGACAAATTGGCTCGTTCTCAGGGGTAGACTATTTTTAACCATCAAAGAATACAAAAAAAAAATGGAAAACTATTCTTCTGGGCTTCAATCTCCCCCTATGTGGTATGTTGAGCTCAAATTTGTCTAATTTTGACTATGTCGTGCCGGTTGGCCATCCCAATTTAAAACGTCGAAATCGGTGAGGACCCAGGTGTCGGGGCCAGTTTCCAAACGAAAAAAACTCATCAAGAACTGTCAGGAATTTTTTTGTCAACGTTAAAACGGCCTCCGAGGTCCTCCTTTCTCAATCTGACTAATTGACCACTTTTCACTCCCAGCTCGGGGCAATTTGGTTGTTAATCCCGGTGAAATCTGACTTGGTGGCGGCTTCAGCTCCCACTTTCTGACCACTTTGCAGCATAACAGAGTTGATAAAGCGCCTGTGGTCATGCAGGGTGAAAGGAAGAGAGCAAAAGGCGCAGAGCAATACCACATCCAAGTGAAGCTGTCGTGAGTACTTGACTGTATCCGAGCGAGCTCAAGGGTCAGTCAGAGGTAAATCTGCTTCAAATCGTGGGGAACAGGTCCGTTTCTCGGCAATTTTGCAGTGTACAAAAATTGCTATGTTCTAGATAAACAGTTGAACAAGGCTACAATTAAACAATTGCAATATCTTTATGGCAGGAAAGATTGACCAGTATTTTGACAGGTTGAGCAACAGCTCTTCCAAATAATTACTTTAAGCTAGAACAGCCTCCACTGGGCAAAATTCATGTCTTATACTTTCAAGGCGCGCCTTTCAGATCTCTGATCGATATGTCCCATGTCGGTTGGCATATCATCATCTGCCACCTATACAAATCCTAATAAGAGAATCTGCACATTTGGACAATCCTAATCAAGACAGCTGATTTGATTGTCCCTTGTTGGCCTTTGCCTTCTTCCTACGAGGAGCCACGTCCTGCACTTCTTCATCATCACTGTCACTACCTCGGGTACATTCCGAATAAGCTATGTGCTCAGCTGTCCAACAGGCAGGATATTTCCTGGGTTGCCTCTTCGTCACTTCGGCCACCCCAGCATTATTTCCACTCATTGAAGTCAATCCAGTATCTGGCCCGGATGGGTCCGTCGGCTGCACTCGAACAGTCTCCACCACAGGGGCTGGAGCATCATCAGATATGGCATCAGACTTCCGCTCGGGGATAGGCTGATCCTCTGGCTGAACGGGTGAGGTCGGGGAGGTGCCCTTTGGCACCCAAATAAGTTCACCCTTATCATCCATGATCAGCTGCAGTTGACAGGAAGTGTGAAATATATATATAGTGAGTATATATATATGCACGCAGGCAAAGAAAGCTGTGCAGTGACACGCACGGGTTTCGCAGTCAAAAAGATGATCGAATAAAATACTTAGGTGTTTTATGAGCTGAGAGCTGGGAGCCTAAACCTGACACCGCAGATCGAGTGGTGACACAAGAGCAGGGCTGCCGACCCCCCTGGGAGAGGGGGGGCAAAAGTCACTGCTTCCATGACACCACCTCACCGCGAAGAGGTGAGGTGTCAGGCAAAGGACACAGCAAGCAAACACACCCTGAACCCTAGCAACACAAATTGTTACGGGCCCAACGGGGCTCCCCAGTGTCCATCTAGAGCGGTACCCCGCATGGGCTGCAGTCCGAAGCAAGATGCAAGGCTAGTGGCTAGGTAAGTGTGCGATGTTGCAATCAGGGTGCACCACCAGACGGTGGTGCAATGCCGTGATCGGTCACGGCCGATTTGCCGAGGTCCGTGGGCGGGATGTAGACGGGGCCAGAGCGGAAAGCAGGCCAGTCGGTGTCGTCCTCTTCGTCGATGTACCGAGACAGCGCCATGGCGGCAAGCACCCACGCCGCGTCATCAGCATCGAGGTCGATGACAGGCTCGTCCAGGTCGTACGAAGCGGGAGCGGGCACGAGGGCACGAACGTGCATGGCAGCTGGGTTCTGCGGCGCGGCGCCACCCTGTGGCTCTGGGTCCACCTGCAGAGCACGCGCGGCAAGAGCGGCGGACGGAGGCCACGCAGACAAAGGTGGCGGTTTTGAGGGAGGGGGCGGAGCATCAGGAGGGACACGGTCAGGGCTAAATGCCTTAGTGCACGAGTAAGGGCAAACGCCCGCAGTGCCCAAGTGTGCGCCGGCTACCGCCCAAAGGCGGAAGCAAGTGATGCAAGGGTTACCCTTGCCCTCCCACTGAAGATAGCGGACGCCCTTAACGGGCTTCCAATCGCCGACGGGCTTTTCCCTACGGCGCGAGCCGAAGGAATAAGCGGAGCCGCCAGGAGACCCGCCACCACCGCTTCGGGCACCACCACCAGCCGCTGAGCCACCACCACCGGACACCGGCTCGGACAGGCGCGCCAGCGGGAATTCGTCGCGGAAAACCTTGCTGAGGCGAAGGGCGAGGGAGGCGTAGGTGAACGGTTGGCCCATGCCCAACTCACGGAGCACCACCAGATAGAGGGGCGCGAAGTGGGGGGAGGCAGAGGCGGATGCACGAAGGACGGCATACAGGTCCTGGACGAGGTTGTTGTCGGCGTAGGACGGGTGGAGCTTGCGGTGCTTGTCCGCGAGGACACGGAAAACCGCAAGCTGGGGGGCGGGCTCAATGGTCTCGTCGATAACCACAGCGCGAAGGCGAACCCAAAACCGATGAGGGTCGGGGTCCCCAATGCCCTCAACGTGAAAACGCAGCCGCTGCAGTGCGCAGCGGCCGTCATGGGGGTGCACCAGGGAAGACTCCTCGTAGAGGGTCAGGGCAGTACCGCGAAGAACCGTTGGGAGGACGACGTAAATGAGCTCGTTCAGGGTCAGGTGGTAGACGTCGTACTCGTTGTCCAGATCCAGAAGCTGCAGGAACTCGTCGCGGGACACAGGGCCAAAGACATGCGACATGTTGGCCAAGAGGACAGCGAAATCGGATTCAGCTTCGGGTCCATCAAGGGTAATGCCAACCTTGGGCTTAAAGCCGTGGGCACAAAGTAGCTTGGATAATTCTTCCCCATAGGAGAAGGCGAAGTCGAGCTTGTCCGTGAACGCTTCTCGCTGGGAAGCTCGAACCGGGGTGGAGACCCAGGCATCGCAGTTGGCGTGGAACTCAGCAGAGGTCGCAGACCGAGAAATCGGCGTTGGGCGGCTCCGCAAAGTGGACATCCGAATGATGGGGTCGGAGTCCTCATCCCCGCCAGGACTCGAAGCAGGGGTAGAATGGGGGGACCTCCCGCCAGTGGCGCGGGCGGCCCGAAGGCCGAAGCCTACTGCCAAGAGGCGTGTTGGCGGCTGCTGACATGTCGGGGAGGACGTAGTCGGAAATGGTGGAGGTGAACGTGCGTTGCGCACGAAAAAAAAAGATTGGGCGTTACGCTCAAATAAATGATAGTTGATGCCGTTGCAGCATGTACGGGGAGAAGGCGGCGATGTGTAACGTTGCGTATGTGTCGGCCGGCTGGATGGGTAGCAACGTTGCGTCACTGTATACCGCGTTGCGCGGGATCCGAATGATAGCGAAAAAGAACGTGAGCAGTCACCAGCTAGTGGTAACCCATAACCTGACAGGAAGTGTGATATATATATATATATATATATATACTGTAGTGAGTATATATATATATATGCACACAGGCAAAGAAAGCTGTGCAGTGACACGCACGGGTTTCGCAGTCAAAAAAGATGATCGAATAATATACTTAGGTGTTTTATGAGCTGAGAGCTGGGAGCCTAAACCTGACACCGCAAATCGAGTGGTGACACAAGAGCAGGGCTGCCGACCCCCCTGGGAGAGGGGGGGGGGCAAAAGTCACTGCTTCCATGAGCAGTCCCAGTCTCTTCAACCTTCGAGCTTCAGCCTGTTCCTCAGCATCGTCAGCTACCAAGTCATCGAACTCACTGACGTCATCCTCGGTGTCATCATATTCACCGGGCGTGTCATACTCCCATTTTGGACTGGCAGTATCCATGTCATGCTTACTGTCCGTGATACCCGCGCCATCATCGTCATCCGAATCTGGCAGCTTCTCCTTACTCCAGGTCACAGCACCTGCATCCGAATCGTCATTGTTCGTAGGCGTCGCAACCTTACGCCCAGTGTATGGAATTCCGCGATATTTATACTCGTCAATCACACTCGCCTGCTTCCAGAACGCATTACTGAGCGGCAATGAAAACGGCGCTACAGGCTCCTTCGCTCGAGTGGCGTCTTCCAGATACCAGCCACTTACGCTCCCAGCGGCGTAGCGCTCCGGAAGGATGGACGATAATATGCTGCCAGCTATAATCGAGCCCAGGCTCTCGCTCCCCAAAGTACGCAGTCACTGGCTCGGGAGTCCCCTTTCGTGCCCATTTCCAGTGCATTGCCCCATTGGTACTCTGGCTGAGACCACGAGCCTCCGTCCGGACGCGATTTTTCACTTTTTTAAGGATTTTTTTTTATTTTTCTGTATTACATCGGAGGTTTGTCCAAATCTACTTTTGAAAAATGCTCCTAACTCCCCATGCAGCCCCCCACACATTCATATGCACAGCTCCACCTGTCTCCGACCCTGTATCAGATCATGCTGTGTTCAAACCCTGTTCAGTTCCCCGACAATTTGCATCTAGGCGCTGCTGGCGCCACCCCTACCCCCACGCACCAAAATGCCCGCCACGGGCGGCTCGGTTGCCCAAATCTACTTTTGAAAAATGCTCCTAACTCCCCATGCAGCCCCCCACACATTCATATGCACAGCTCCACCTGTCTCTGACCCTGTATCAGATCAGTTCCCCGACAATTTGCATCTAGGCGCTGCTGGCGCCACCCCTACCCCCACGCACCAAAATGCCCGCCACGGGCGGCTCGGTTGTCCAAATCTACTTTTGAAAAATGCTCCTAACTCCCCATGCAGCCCCCCACACATTCATATGCACAGCTCCACCTGTCTCCGAACCTACATCAGATCCTGCTGTCTTCAAAACCTGTTCAGTTCCCCGACAATTGTATGTAGGCGTTGCTGGCGCCACCCCTACCCCCACGCACCAAAATGCCCGCCACGGGCGGCTCGGTTGTCCAAATCTACTTTTGAAAAATGCTCTTAACTCCCCATGCAGCCCTTCACACAAGCATAGGCCATACTTTGGCTTTTATTTATTATACAATATATTCAGTTTACTCTATAACTCAAACATTATCATCTTGTTCTCCACCTAGGGTTTTCATGCCTACATAAGATTACAAACGTGTCACAAGCAAGCTATAGCACGCGCAAGTGCTTTAGTTTTGTACACGCTAGATAAGGACTAGAGGCACAAATATCACCTTATGTGAGGTTTCCACTATTCAAGTTGAAGTTCTAGAAGTTACAAATCTCAATTGTCTCTATTCGCTCCTGTGGTCATAGGACACCCCAAAATCCCTTTAGGCATCTCAAAACAAACCCCCATAGGTATGCATAACTCAAAGTAATATGCATAACCCCTTAGCTGCCACACGTTGAGAATTCTCAACAAGCCCTAAAAACTGATTTTCTCGGCGACAAATAACTCAAATTCACTTTTGAAGACAGTTTTGAAAAGCTCTTATCGAGCCGCGTGCAGCCATGCACTTGGGAGCAACCATTTTGCGACGATGCTCTAAATATTTCCCCAGACGCTCTCTATTTTAGCTTAACCATAATGAGTCACATTTAGGGCACATGTGTCATAGTGTTACAAACCCCTAATAATATAAGTAGCCCTAACCGCATGTTGAGCACTTGGTAAGATTATACCTGGAGGTATAGGGTCAATATTAGGGCTTACATTGTTAACGATGTGCACATCCATCAACATTTTTCAGTTGACAATCACGTCATCGGTATCAAGTGTCATGTATTTCTAACGTTTGCATGTGATTCGCCTTGAGAAGACCTTTCCGACACTATTTTCAAAAGTTGAGGCAGCACCCTTATGCCAAAGTTATTGCAAATAAACCAAAATTTTCAAAACCCCGAAATTCCTCCGGCAACTAAGGGGAACCCTTCGATAAAGTCCGCACCTCCATCGCGGTTTCATGGCTAAAGATTTGGGTGTGTCACACTTCACAAATCTATACCGCAATCGCGCCTGCAAGCATATTGCACCCCAAATACCTTTTAGACATCTCCAAACATCCTCCCATACGTTCGAAAAACGCAAAGTACTGAGCATAACGAACCACTGGAAAAAATCCGCACCTCCATCCCTGTCCCACAGCTCAAGTTATAGTCGTGTCTAATGCGCCCATTATATACCGCAGTAGCGCCTGCACGCATATTGCACCCCAAATACGTTTCAGGCATCTCCAAACATCCCGCCATACGTTCGAAAAACGCAAAGTATTGAGCATAACGAACCACTGAAAAAAAATCCGCACCTCCATCCCTGTCCCACAGCCCAAGTTATACGAGTTCGAGATTCAACAATTCTATATCACCAACGCGCCTGCACGCATATTGCACCCCAAATACGTTTCAGGCATCTCCAACCATCCCGCCATACGTTCGAAAAACGCAAAGTACTGAGCATAACGAACCACTGAAAAAAATCCGCACCTCCATCCCTGTCCCACAGCTCAAGTTATATGAGTTCGAGATTCAACAATTCTATATCACCAACGCGCCTGCACGCATATTGCACCCCAAATACCTTTCAGACATCTCCAAACATCCCCCCATACGTTCGAAAAACTTAAAGTATTCAGGTTAAGGAACCGCTGAAAAAAATCCGCACCTCCATCCCTGTCCCACAGCTCAAGTTATACGAGTTCGAAATGCGACAAAACTGTATCACCGACGCGCCTGTAGCCATATTGCACCCCAAATACCTTTCAGACATCTCCAAACATCCCCCCATACGTTCGAAAAACTTAAATTACGGTAATACCTCACATTTAAGGAAACTGGAATTTGGAGCCCTACTAGCTTTTTCCGTATTTTTCCAATTCCCCCCCTCAACGCTTAACAGGGTTCCTTATATTAACACGTGTTTCGTTACGGCCTTAACACCGTAACCAAAAAGTTAGCCTAGCCTTTTCCGCATTTTTCCGACCCCCCGAAAAGCTGTTTCCTTAACCTAGCATTTCCTTAAATGTGAGGTATTACTGTAATCAGGTTAAGGAACCGCTGAAAGAAATACTCACCTCCATTGCTGCCCATCGCTTGATTTCTCAGCGACCCCAACTCGTCGCATCAAGCAGAGTAAGTCGAGCCAGAAAGGAACTTCATGGGGATGTTAATGCTGGATTCAGTGACCCGTAGGTCATAACTATTCTGACTCCCGTTAGCTGTACCAGTACTCGTACAGTACTAGGTGACAGATCCCTAGGTCACAGACACCTTATATTCGTTTTATCTTTATAATCAGTTTACACTTGTATGAAAACTTATTCAGTGACCACACCCGATATAATACGTTATATTATATCTCACAGGTTATGGGGTATTACCCCGCTTTTATCACTGCTGACTTTGCCATGATTGGCTAAGCTTTTCCGCTTGGCGGGGCGTTGGGGCCTCGCGAGATGTTGAATTGGCCACTTTAGGGCGTGCGGTTTGCACCATGTTGCGGTGAGATTTCGAGTTGGGACTTTCGGCGACATCTTCGAGTGTCCGCGTTGGATTTTGTTTTAGACTGAGCTTGATCACCTTTGTCAACAACTCCTTGGCCGCCGCGTATTCGACTTCGTTGATTTCGTTCGACCCCTTCTTCTCCTCACTCCGCAACTGCATTACGGTCGCCCGCCACCTTACAATTTGACACTCGCCTTTTCCCCGACCCCCCTCCTATAGGAATTTATTCTGATGACTTCATCCTCAGTTGGAACACCGGCCGTGGGCGCTAGAATGCGCCTTGATTCAATTTTTGCTAGGAACGTGGGTGCTCGCTATAAGAGCACCCCGCAGTCAGCGAGTGTCGCACTCGCTGCTGCTGACAGGACACGCAGCAATGCCGTTTTGCAATCGTCTTGGGACATTGACGTTGTGAAGCGTGTTGCGAAGGACACCTTAGGTACTAAGGCGTCCTCATTTTCCGGAAGTGAGCCTCATCGACAACTTCTTTGGGATTCGTTGGTTACTGCCTTGGAGTCCTCGTTTGTCAACAAGGACAGCGCCAACGAGGACATCTTTGACCTCGTGGACGTCACCAAAGAGGTTCACCCGATCTTCAACGACATTCTACTTCGTGCGTTGGTCTCTTTGACGACGCCACACTCTCCAGCTCGAAGGTGGGTTGACGCTTCCGCTCGGATTTCTCCGCGCGACGGTAAGCGTGCACTCCTAGAGATCACCAAGCGGCTGCTGCCGCCTGGGCATCGGCCGCTCCGCCACCATGAAGAACTCTTAAGCATTTCTTTTGGTTCTTCTAATGACCCTGAGCCCTTGGTTGCACAATTTGACGAATGCCTTAAAGCTATCGCGGCTAGCGGAGCGGGTCCCCTGGATGACGAAGCAGCCAAAAGGCAGCTCCTGGCAGCGCTGGACGCTGACTTCTACAAGGAAGTGATCACCCCGCTCCGCCTGGACACCGAGTTGGCGAAAGTGAGCATCGAGGAGGTGTACACTCACGTTCTAGAGGTGTGGTGGAGTGCGAACCCTAATGGCCCTCCCACCCGCCCCAAGACAGCCGCGCCTGTCCCGACGCACACGCCTCTCGGGTTGGCTTACGCAGGTGATGGGCAGGGTGACATCTCAGACTTCCTAGAGGAGTTTGCTCGTATCATTGGTGAGGCCTCTACCCTACTCGCCTCCCTCCATCATGACGAGCGCGGAATTGCACCCGACACACCGCCGCCGCGGAGTGATTTTTCCCGTAGGCATGGGGGCGGTGGTGTAAAATTTCCACCGTCCAAGTGGCGCGACGAACGAAACCGTCGGACCGACGGTAAGTTTCACGGACGCAATCGTCACGTGGGATGGAAGCAACGCTTCGCGGCATCCCCGCTCCCGAAGGGCGGGAATTGGCCTCAAGGCATGAAGCCGCAGGGTGCTAGGAGCATTTCTTTTCACTCCGCATCCTCGGCCTTCGTTCAGGAGTGCCCGCTCTGCCCTGGGCACTTTCATGACACGGCGCGCTGCCCGGAGGTGTGTGGTTCGTGCGATGTGGACCTACGGGATGCCGCCATGGACCTAGACGAGGTGGTTTCGGCCTTCCAGACCGCCTTCGACGACGAGAACGACGAAGAGTTCGCGGACTTGTGCCATGAGCACGAACAGCCGCTGGTGCGTACCGATCCTGAGCCTTTCACCTACCCGGTACGGCACGACGTGGGATTGCGTGCACACTATGCGGGCTTGGGTCATGGTGCTTCGGGCGCCGGCATGGGAGATGTGCTATCAGATGCACGGGGAGTACTCGAGTCCCTGCGGTCTGCGGCTACGGCTGCACAGGTCGGTGGTGCTACCACAGCTGGTAAGCAACCACCACTGCACATCGGCACTTTGTCTGTGCCGCAGGTGGTGTGCGATGCGCAACCACCACCTGCCAATCGCGAGATCGACGCTGGACTTTACCCTGTTTCGGCATCGGACCCCGCTTCTTTCGATTCTCCTTTCGAGGAACCGCTACGAGTGTCTTTTATGGACCGGGTGATGCCCGGATGCCCTGACCCTTCCCTTCATTTGTGTTCAATTGAGCCTTCTCACGGCTCGATTCACCCGGAAGAGCTTTCCGTGATCGACGACGACGACGGCTCCGACAGCTATTCCTTTTCCGGAGACGAGATTCCCTCGGCCCCACCGGCTACACGGTCACGTGTCGGTGTGGCAACATTGCCGAGGGTCTTCTCTCTTGCATCTCTAGCCCTGCCCGCGCTCATGTGTCTTGCATGTGTGTCAGCGGTTCAGGGTTCGGTGGTGCTCGATCGAGCCCCTGAATTCACCGCAGCGGTACATCCCACTGGGGTGACTGCCAACAGTCTGCCTGCCTTGCCGTACTATTTTACTTTCGGCATTTCTTTTCCATCTTTGGTTTCGGCGGGTTTGAATTCTGATTTTCAATTTTCGGAATTTCTGATTTTGCTCTACGAGTCTTTTCCTGCCTCTGGTTTCTGGTCTTGGATTCTGGATTATGGTTCTGGCTTCTGGTTCTGGACACTGGTCTCTGGACTCTGGTTCTGGATTATGACTTCTGGACTCTGGTTCTGGTTGAACTTCTTTGACACTGACAACTTCTTCAACTCTGGTGAACTCTGCAACTTTGTAGACCACTTTCAAAGTGGCTGAGTATCTGCGAAATTGAGCTGTAGGAACTTAGCTTGCAAGCAGTATCCTAGCAGCAGTTTTAGGAAGGGACCGCCCTGGCTAAAGCACAGGCCTCCCTCTAGCAGTTTCCAGCTCTTAGCTGTTTGTTGTTTCGGAACAATTTGCTTTGTCTGTGCTCCGCTCTCTGCCACCTGTAACAGCACTATGTACAGTCACAGGGTGGTGTGCTGGATTCAGTGACCCGTAGGTCATAACTATTCTGACTCCCGTTAGCTGTACCAGTACTCGTACAGTACTAGGTGACAGATCCCTAGGTCACAGACACCTTATATTCGTTTATCTTTATAATCAGTTTACACTTGTATGAGAACTTATCAGTGACCACCCCGATATAATACGTTATATTATATCTCACAGTTAAGGAGCACCCTCGAGGTTTCAGTATATCGTGGACCGCTTACTGGAATATCCAAGTTCACAGATAATAGTGTGTGCTGTGAAACTGATATAGATAAACTCGTATAATAAATAAACCCTAAGCTAGATATACCCCGAACGGTGACAGAGTCGGAACGGCTACGGTCCTAGCTACCTGTGACACCTTGGTGTGTCACAGTACGGGCTTACGGTCAGTCACAGGTCCAGTGTTGGCTACCTAGTAATCTGTCATAGGGGCCTGCACCGGGACTCCCGGTCAGGGCTGCCTACACAGATTTCAGCACACCACCCCAGCACTGTGGGTGGTGACTGACAGGCAAGTCCGAGATACCAAATAAGTTAGGGCAGGAGCTAGGGTGACAAGCCTAACTGCTATACCAACTGTGCAATTCTGATACACAAATGGAAACCCTCTAGCCGGCACAAGTGCAGAAACATACAGGCATACAGGTCCTGCTAAACTACTGAAAGGCACGGTGCCAGCAAGTCAGATTAACGGATATAAGGAGTCAAAGTAAAAGCCAATTGAAGACCATGTTGAGGTCAAAGCACATCTCAGCACACCACCAGAAGGTGGTGCACCGCCAGAACCAGGAATAAAACTACTCGGGGTCAAAGATTAGAGGAGCACCGTCACCACATTGATCACCGCAGCAGCCCGCAGCACTGCCCTCCAGCGGGTCAGGCGGCAGTAGCACTGCCGCAGCACCCAGGGAGTGCAGCACCGCATCCAGTGTGACGGGGTCCAGCTCGGAGATACCAGAGTAGATGCACAAGTCCCCCCTGCACAGCACAGGCTGCGGAGCAGCCTGACCCGATACCTGCACAGATCCGACGTCATTGGCCGCCGTGTAGGCGGCGGTCCCCACTCCCATGATAGAAATCAAGAGAATAAAGGAGAGCATAAAAGGCATTCCCCACAAGCCAGCGTGGGCAGGGAATCCCCACGGAGGCTTTCCACAGCCGTAGCTGCGGGGAGCACCGGCATGCCAGTCACCCAGAGCACCACCAGAGCTAGGTGCCTGGGTCGCAGGTGTAGATGAGAGATTTGCCGAGACGTCTGAAGCCCGTGGCTTTACCGTGAATGTGCCGTCGGCAAGGTCTTCATAGTCGTCGGTGTTGTAACCCGTGAGGTCAATGGGTTGGACGGCGGCGTGGTTGACAGTCTGAACGAACCCAGCAAATTCACCGTCCGTGTCCGCCGTGGCGGTCAACTTCGCCGATTGCAGTAGCTCGGGTGCGGCATCCTTCCCCTGGAAGACAGGCATAGCAGGGGCCGGCACGGCGGACGCCGATGCCGCCGCACCACCTGCCGGAACCTGCTCCTCCGGTGCGGCCACCGTTGCGGCGGACTCACACACCAGAGCCGAAGCCTCCTGTCCAATGCTGGCAGGAGGCGGGAAGGAGGCATGGGTGTAGTGCACCTGCGGATTGGCTGCGGAGTGAACCTCCGCAGCAAGATCGTCGAGCCGTTGGAGAATGGAGTCCCCCTCGGAAATCGGCTGTTGCTCCACGGTGAATCCGTAGGCGGAGACGTCAATGCCGCCCACCGCACCCGCAGAAAGCACCGCAGGAGGCCCGTACGCAGCCGCAGCACGTGCGAAGGCTTCCGCTCCATCATCCGCAGCGTGCTGGAACACCGCACACATTGCCAGAGCGTGCACCCCGTCCGCATCCTCCTCGTCGATAGGGATGCAGAATGCCGCCGCAGAGTTGGGCGGGTGCTGACGGCCACCCAACGGGCAGTCGCGGTAAAAGTGATAGTGCTCACCTTTGCCCGCCTTTTTGCATTTTCCGCAGAATGGCTTCGCCCGCTGCTCATCGCGGTCGAATCCCACTGGCGGGGCCTTGTGGGTGCCTACACGGAAACCCCGCGGATGTGGGGACTTCTGCTGTTGCTGCTTCTGCTGAACCCTCTCCCGCTGCTGCCGTACCACCGGAGCGGTCTCACCGTGCTGCCGCTGCACCAGCTCCTTCAGCTCCGTAATCTTCTGCAGCAGCGAGTCATATTCGCTGCTGGACAGATGCGCGGAGATTCCGCCCGCACCAGAAGCCGCCTTGCCCCCATCCGTTTGCGCCCAAGACTGATAAATTTCGACAACCAAGGAACGAAGAGAAGCAAGGGACACGTGGGACAGGTCAGCAGCCATGGGATAGCGGACCTTCACCGCCGCGTAAAACACGGGGTCGAGGCGGGTGTAGAGGGATAATTTTCGTGTTGCCTCGGTCGGAGTCCAGTCTGAAGTCCTGTTATCCCGCACCAAACGCTGCTCCTTAGCCAAAATCGGCTGCGGGTCAACGTTTGCGGGATAACGTAAGGCCGCATGCTCCTCCTGCTGCGATTCCCGCAGCGCCACCGGTACAGAGCCCTTGATGATGTCGACAAGAGCACGCCGTCCATCTCGGTCAGCCGAGGAGTCAGTGCCAGTCAGCCAGACATACGCGTTGCTGTGCTTCTCCACCACGAGAGCCAGAACGTCGTACAGCAGCCCATTAACCCTGCCGACTACGGGCACCAGAGGGTCCTCGAGGTCGAAGGCCCGCAGCTCCAAACCAGCAGACTGAAACTCTGTGCGCAGCTGCACCACCAGGTCGGACAGGAGGCCAGAGTCGTCCGTACCGCGAAAATGGTGCTTCTTGTCGCCAAGAATATCCTCACGGATACTCTTGGCCCAAGCCCGATGCAAGCGCGCCTTGTAAATCTCGTCGACCAACTTGGACTGCTCCTGCAAATAACGTCTGACGGCCACGTCCGCGTCCACGTTCGATGCAGGGTTGGGAGTGGGAACCACAGGTGTAGCAGCTGTTGGAGTGTTCCGCACCTCGTCGATGAGCCGTAAGGAGGCGTCTATATCGCTGTCCCTCGTGAGGGACTTCTTAGATCTTGTCGTCATTCCCATTTTCAGATAAGCCTGAGGGGAGGCGGCACGCTGTAACACGTTTGGGTAGGGTCGCGGAGAAAATGTGACGTCACAGACACGGAAAGAGCGGTCGGGCCATGCTAGCGAGGGGCGAAGGAAGATGTCGTCGAAGTCAAAGGTGCCAAGGTCACCAGCCCAAAATACGGTAGCAGGCAGGATCAGAGCGAGCAGAAAACCGTGGATAATGGACATTGCGACGACGAAACCCAATCCAAGCCGGCACCCCATAGCTGCGGCCCAAAGTCGCTCACCGCAAGCCGCTCATCTCATAATCTCCACTAATGCCCAAACGCGCAAACGCGCACCACCTCTCCGAGCGGCCGTTTAGCCAATCATGGCCAAACTAGCAAGTGGAATAAAGCGTGGATGGGGCCACGACCTACTGGAATATCCAAGTTCACAGATAATAGTGTGTGCTGTGAAACTGATATAGATAAACTCGTATAATAAATAAACCCTAAGCTAGATATACCCCGAACGGTGACAGAGTCGGAACGGCTACGGTCCTAGCTACCTGTGACACCTTGGTGTGTCACAGTACGGGCTTACGGTCAGTCACAGGTCCAGTGTTGGCTACCTAGTAATCTGTCATAGGGGCCTGCACCGGGACTCCCGGTCAGGGCTGCCTACACAGATTTCAGCACCGCTTAATCAACGAACTAATAGCTGAATATTATATGCTGCGCGCGGTAACAGTTACATTTTTTCCAGTATACAGTAAGCATACAAAACAGGCGTTTCCGCGGTTCGCGTAGGTTTTCTGGAAGGAAAAGGTAGCGAAATTCAGGCCAAAACACGAAAAGAACCAGAGGTTACGAGCTGCTTTCCATTGTTGTCTGTCGAGAATCGCGCGATCGGCCGCGCAGCGGCCGAAGCTCGTAACCTCTCGTCTGGCAAGCCAGAGTACCCCATTGGGTAGAAATACAATATACCAATCGAACGGCTTGACATGTGACGGCACACAGTGACACTGTCTACAGGCTCAATAAACTCATATTTCTTCAACTACAACTTTCACAAAAACCTACGCCCCGTCTTTCCGTTTCGGAGGACGTTCAAGATGACACCTGAAAAGTGTGATAAGGCGCTGGACTATGCGATGGCTAGAAGTACATTCCTTCTGCCAAATCAAGTTTGCTTTCCGACGTTGGTGTGTTTTTGAGTTTCGTGGTGTATTCGTTCTGGCGCGTTACTGACCGCGTCTTCTTGGGCGACCTTTGTCAGACCCTATGGTAAAGTTTATGATCGATGCCATGGAGAAGTCAGGCTGCAAGATAGATAAAAGCTTCTTTACAGTGCAAAACTGTGGAAGCTCAAAGTTCGTAGGAGGATTTGAATTACCGGCGGGGGTAAGGTCTTGTCTCAGTCTTCCAGCTCTTTGAAAGTTGAGATGACTTTGTGCCCGTCAACTCTCTGAAGTTTTCAACACCGTTCGCGACGCGACTAAATAACAAATACTATTCAGCCTTTTGACACCTTTCTAGCTGATATGTTACACGGTATCCTTCGTACAGATACTACTCTGCAGCGATGCATTTGTCAGCCAGGAGCAACTGGATCATACCGTAACTCACGAGCTGATTCACGCTTTTGACCATTGTCGCGCCAAAAACTTGGACTGGTACGATTGCAGACATCACGCATGCAGCGAGGTGCGTCCTCTCTCTTCTTCTTGTATATTTGAGCCAAGGTGAGCTTGCACAGAACTCAAACAGAAAGAGCTCTGGCTGGTGGTGCAGCCTTTCTATTCGCGTATTTCAAGAAGTGTATAGATTATCTGAGAGTTTCTCTGTTCAACAGTTACGCGGTGTGTTCAACCACCTTCTGTCTCTGAAACTTAGGTTTGCTGCTTATCACTAAGAGTGTTTGTGTTCGATGTCAACTCCATTATTGTCCCATTTGGGCTGCCTCTCTCGCCGCACAACATCAAGTTCTGCATCAACGAAATAAATTCGTTTGGGCGGGCAAACCACTGTTGAGTACAGGTCAGGGCTGCCGCATTGAGTGGTGACTGCAACTGGAAGCAAGAAGTTTACCGGCAAAATTTTGGATTAAAGGCTCAGCATCAGGTACGATGGTCCTTCGTACTCATCGTCTAGTGGCATCTTAGCAGCTGAGTGGCCATTTCATAGTGCGTCACCCGTGACGTGTGTATGACAAGCTTCGCAAGATCACGCGTATTAGATAAGGTGGTGATCCGAAAAGGAATGGTTGATCTCATGTTAAACCCTATTTTCGGCTAAGCAACACGCATTCTGCTTCATAACTTCAGCTACAGTGGTTCATAAATTTACCCTGCAGTGTCTTGCAGTTTCTTTTGGTCTAGGATTTAAGTGAATTTCATCGAAAACTTATGGGCAGAAAAAGTGTTCGTGGGCAGTGCGATTTTACCTTTGAAAGTTTTGCCTACCCATGTGTGCACACCATCACGCGGCGTAGCATATGAGCTCTTGTACTCAAACATATTGCCTCCGAAGAAATTAACTCTGGTTATACAACGTGTGAAATAGCTCAACAACGATATTTGTGTGGTGCATCGGATCAAAACGAGATTAATCCGAAAACGTTTTTGTTGTGCTCAATAGAGATACTAACAAAATCTGTCAAACGGAGCTGACAGGCGTGCGTGAAAAGGCGTGCGGAACTTTCGCTTAAAATCAATCCTTACTGCAAAGATATCGCGAAGAAAGCTGTGGAAGAAGTCTTCGACACGTGCTATCGGGATACAGCACCATTTGACCGGCTTCCATGATCGCCACCGTTGGATCTCTTTTTGGATTTCTTTTCCAGCTTGTAGGATCTGCGAGCATACAGGAATGCGAAAAGCGCAGAGATCACAGCAAACGAAGTACAAAATGTGCTTCAAACATAGCACTTGTTTCCTTTGTTGGCTTGCAACTTATGTTTAAAGTGTGCGTTAGGATCCTTCATCCCCACCCTTATATAAAATCACAGCTTCCGCACATGAAGAAACCACTCTGTTTGTGCGACTTTTTACTTCGGGGCCTCTCTTGTGAACGGCTGAACATGATTACTAGACTGAAGCTATCGTTTAATATGCTCTTGCTGTGGCGTTGTATGTGCTACCCGGGGGGCATTATAGTATCATGGTCGGTGGCAGTTCAGGTGCTATAATATTATCTCCACGGTTACAACACATCACAAATGGCAATAATGTTCATCTATTTAAAGATATCCAAAATTTCGAAAATGTGAAGATAATATAATTGATATATTGAATTTGACATGACTAATATTTTGTTTGAAAACGAAATTTGCGGGAAACAACGCGTGCGATGCACATTTTGGGGATGGGAATTTGATATTGCCGAGTATTTGCAATAACAATGATTTATTACTCTCCTGTGTGTGTGTGTGGCAGCATGCAACAAGTGTGCACGAGTCTCGTGTGTGGCATGACATGGCATACAGTGTCTTAGTAGAGTTGTAATGAATAAACCTCACATTGAGCACTCAGATGCTGTATCGGTTGCTAAATCGAATCGCTGTGACATCTGAGCCGCTCCTTCGACGAGACCCGCGCCTGCATCTTTTAAAGAGCACTTCTCGCGTTCCGCCAGTGTTAACACCGTGAAACCCCTGTTTCAGCGGTGTTGATTCTGAATAGATTAGGAACATCTGCAATATGTTAGCCCCAAAATATGTTTCATACGACAATTTTTGGGCGCTAGGAAGTTTGCCCGCTCAGATTTGGTCACTCGAAGCGGATCTTGGGGTCCCCACTTCGAGTGGCGAGGAGCGGTTAATGGCATCCTCGAAACGCCCAAGAGACCAAGAGAGTGACTACTTAATACAACTTAGTTAACATATATTTAACGTTGTAAACGCGCAGATGCGCTTCATCCGTTCAAACCGTTCGCGGCATGGAGCACTTCTTCCGCTCGATTCCCGCGTGATGTCGCGAGGCTTTCGGAGCAGGAAACTCGATATACTGCACTCCTAAGGTGTTGTCCGTGATAAACAATGCTAATCATGCAAAGATTAACAAGACTGTCGGACAGAATCTTGAAAATTGACCGAATGAGCGTTCCATCAAGGCAGCGCCACCGTCCCCCTAGCGGGCACCGGGGGGACGTTGGCGTGCCGTACGGCAAAACCTCCGGGCAAAACCGGATATTCTGTCCGACAACTTTGCTGAACATGCCCTCCTGAGGGATACTGAAAGAGCGCGCTGCTGGATTTTGACAAACCGCCACGTAGGATGCTCCGCAACGGTCAGAGTAGGCAGAATATATTATTTCAGAAAGAGCGGATAAACCAGGCTGCTAGCAACCGAAGAACTCGAATTCTGGGACAAAGACGCCATATGGCGTCCTTGGATTTATATATTAATGTGACTGTAGAATATGGACATAAACCGATGTATGGCATCATCGCGATGCGATGTGAGATTGTCCATCGATATGTCGCGATCTCGCGCTGTAGTGTCACGAACTCACTATGCAGGCTCACGATTGGCGTTGCGCTGGCGCTACTGGCGCTGCGCTGTTCAGACTACGAGTTTCAAATTATTGACGCTACGAGGTGAGTTCAAACTTATTGGGGGTTTTTGGAATTGTGCAGCCTGGCGTCGTGCGCCTGTCTGCATGGATGCGCAGTGCATTGTATATTTGCGGTTGGTGGCGCTTTTTTTCTTCTGCGTTCCGACCTCTATGCGGTGTAGGTCTGTTTCGCTCTCGTCGTTGGCTTGTGTGATGCGCTTTCGGAATTTATGCAACAACATGTTTAGCCGGGGTTTTTTGTTGAAACAGTAGCAGCGCGACTGGGGCGCCTGTCACGGGCGGGATGCATCCCGCCATCCCCGATTATTGCTACTGTTCTCGTAGAGGTACCCTATTGGTTTCGCCCGGGAAAATGCTCATTCGCTCGGACAGAGATCTGCAACACCCGTGGGAAAGCTCCCCCGATCATGTTTTTAGCATCCCTCACTATGATGAACTGGACTCTCAGGCAGAACCTGCGCATGTCATAATATGAAAGTGCGGTTTGGTTTAGATTACAATAATATCATTTGCATTCAAAATAAATAATGTGGACGACATAATTTCAAAAACACTGAAAGGTGGTGGGCAACTGGCTCGGTCAGCAGAGGCGGTATCTTGCCGCATATATAACGACAACGTTGTACACCTATAAAGTCTTACGAACGCAGAGTTTCCGGGTTGGGAATTATGACTACAGTGCATTTCATTATAGCAACACATACTGCCAAGACGAGTCGAGCAACCAACCCAATCAAGGGTTTGGATATTGCCAAGTAGCATCGGCGGGGATCACACATGCTGTACCACAATATCCCTCTCCCATTATATTCTTTAGGGGAGTGCTCTCGCCCATAGAGTCAGGACAGGTGCAGACTATTCTTGCCCAATGGCATGCTTGTAACTAGGTTTGCCATATAAGGGAATTTTGGCTTCACAACCTTGCCCTGCATGACTCAACACATTCATAATTTGGACATCACTGCAGAGGACTATGGTCATTAAAAACTAGTTTGCGCTTTGAGGTTCATTCACTTTAGCATGGTTTGAAACACATTCCATATTTTGGCATCCTGTACTGTGTGGCGAATCTCACAATTCCGGTTCACAATACAGTTCAAGACGTTAAATAAAGAATGACAAGGGAGGTCATGGTCTCACATCTGTTCCTTGGCCACACAATCTCACTGACACACACTGCTAAATGCGCTTGAAACAAGTAGAATAGTGTCGTTATCTCACCCCCCTCGAGTTTCGATACTTGAGCTTAAAACTAACATAAGTATTCGGTCTCCTCATCTTCACACAGAATGGCTGATCTGGACATATGGTGTGGAAAGCTCGACCAGATGGCATGCTACAGAAACCCAATGGTCTAGCCTCCCTCTTGTCTACTCACAGCACCACTTCCCTTTTGTCTGCCAGCAGTGTCACTTGCCGATTTCCTCTTGTCCGCTAGCAGAGTCACTCGCCTGAAAGAAAGCTCCGCAGGGACACGGGTCAAGTCGACTTTTTGTAAATGATTAGGGTCGGATGATGACAGGGGCAGAGTCTCGTCTTGCAAATGACGGGGGTAAGCACACCCATATACGATGGGGATTGAGCGAGAAGAGGGACAGATTCGGGTTTTGCAAACAACAAGGGGTTGACACAACCATGAACAATGGGGATTGAGCAATGAGAGGGGCACAGTTGGGTTCTGCTGCAAACAGGGGTTAAATACAGCTATAACTAATGGGGGTTGAACTGTACTAGGCGCAGATTCGGGTTCTGCAAATGACAAGGGATAAACACAACCATAAACGATGGAGGTTGAGCGATGACAGGGGCACAGTTGGGTTCTGCCACCAACAGGGGGCAAACACAGCTATAAATAATGGGGGTTGAACTGTACTAGGCGCAGATTCGGGTTCTGCAAATGACATGGGATAAACACAACCATAAACGATGGAGGTTGAGCGATGACATGGGGCAGAGTCGGGTTCTGCCACCAACAGGGGGCAAACACAGCTATAAATACGGGGGGTTGAACTGTACTAGGCGCAGATCGGGTTCTGCAATGACATGGGATAAACACAACCATAAACGATGGAGGCTGAGCGATGACATGGGGCAGAGTCGGGTTCTGCAAACGACTGGGATAAACACAGCCATAAACGATGGGGGTTGATCAATGACAGGGGGCAGAGTCGGGTTCTGCAAACGACTGGGATAAACACAGCCATAAACGAAGGGGGTTGAGCGATGAGACGGGTAGAGTTGGGTTCTGCAAATAGTAGGCAGTGCACCAGATTGCAGAAAAGTTGGGGGTTGAAGAGTGGCAAGGGTTAAGCCAGCCATACAATCGACGGGTTGAGTGGGCTTCCATAAATAATTAAAGCTGAGAAATCGCGGCGGTTGAGGCAGCTTTCACATATGCTACTTGATGACACAGCTTCTGCACACGATGGAGGTCGACAGGGGTGAGTCGGAATCCGCAGTCGGCGGACAGTGGGTGAGGTTACACTGCAAGCGCAGGCGGTTGAGTCAAGTTCGACACGAGACAGGGTTTCCGTCAAGCTCTGCCAACAGTGGGGGAGTGCACTTTTTCCACAGCTGTCAGGGGGTCGAGTCGCGTTTGGCAGATGATAGGCGGTCGAGACACACACGGGGGGTAAGTCTGGAGCTGCAAACGATTGGGGTCCACGAAGACGTATTTCCGGACGAGAGTCATCGAGGGAACAGTTATCGAGTCCCGACCAAAGGAGTTTTCGAGGTTTCGAAACGCACCGCTTCCTCGGGCACCGCCCCTGGCTCTGCGTGCACACGTTTAGAACATCGTCAACACTCCCTTCTGGCCAGAAAGGCGCTTCGCAGAAGAAACAAGTGTGAAAGTGCAGCTTGCACTCCGCAAAGGCTTGCAACTGCGAATGGCTAAAGTTAAGATAGGTATCGATGGCACGCCGTACGTTCCACATCAGGAACAACGAAAAGCCAAAACGGCACGACCGGACTGTTTGGCGTAAGTGCCGCATAGCTCCAAGCACGCCAAACATCCTTCGAACTCAGTTTGGTCAGCACTCTCAAACCGTGCATAGACTGCGTGGACAAGGCGGAACACGAGAAGTGCGCACTTGAAACTAAGAGGCGACAGAAAGCCACGCAAGCGCTTGGGTGCAAAACTGAAAAGTGCTTGCCGAGCTCTCACCTTGGCCCCCTTCTGTTTCTTGAGCGAGTGGTTCCCCAGTGGCACTAAGGGGGACTGGGAGCCGCGCGCGGAGTGCGTGGAGCTTCTGCAGCCGCTCCTGATCAGTTGCCACCAAGAAAACAATAAATCTTCGCGCGAATAGTTTGCGACAGGAAAACTGTGCTATGCTTCGCGTGAGTTGGTCGTATGCAGCCCGATGCGTGATGCGGGCTCAGAGGGCTGAAGGGCTCCCAAGGGCAGCTCTGGAGTCGCCCAAGCTTGGAATAAAGACTGTAATAGTCTGCTTAAAAATAAATGGTCAGCTTTTGTTGTGACGGAGTGTAACGGAGTGTAACGGACGTCTTCGCCCAGCACGCGCGAGAAAGGTACGATTTGTATAACACCACATGGTGGTACAGAGTAGGATGCGAGTGTCCATGAAGAAACCACTACAGAGCAAGCAGCTGGAGAAAGGAATAATGAACCAGGGGATGTATTTGAGTCCGTTTGTCGTGCCTGCAGTCCATATACGTTGTTTGATAAGCCTGTGATTCGGCGCCGGATATCTGAGAGTTTGGCTGCTTGACTGGAAACAACGGGCTCCGGTGTCGACTCCAACAGTTTGGCAAGAACTGCAAAAGTCAACAACACAGTATATTTAGGCGTTGAAGTCGGTATTACCAGGATCTTAAGCAAGTGTGAGACTACAGAGTGTCGTAAACTCTGGAGCAAAGACAGTGCAGGAAAAGATTCCCTTATGATACCGGTTCGGGCAACACACTTTGGGTGACACGGTCAATATTTTCGGACAGAACGTTTTGACTGGCGAGTACTGTTTCAACTTGCTGATCGCACTCCGTCACCACCGGAGCGAGAAGCTGTTCCAAACCTGTCCAAAATAAGAAAGTTGAGAAGATCGCGCACTGAGATATTTAAACTTCAAAAACTCGTGGATAACAGTGAAAAGTTGCTACCCCCCCTTCCCCTCAGTTAGGAGGGCACATTACCTGCTGCCAGTGCAGAGGCTCCGTCTGAAGTGGCGTTCTCCAGTTTTCCCACCATGATCTCCTCTGATGTAAGACTGAAAGAGTTATGGCAGTTTGCAAAAGATTCACGAGCCGTCAGCGCTACCTGCTGCTATCGATCGGTCACGCTACACTACAGAATGTGCAGAACTAAGGTACGACGAAATGCTTCGAGATCCCTAAATATTCTCCACAGATCAGTGCCTCACCCAAGCCCTTTCGTAAGCTTACACGGTTCAGAGTTGTTATTGTCGTGTGGTGTGAGAGAAAAGAGAGGAGAATTAAGAAGGTTTGATCATACTGATACTAGGCCAGTCGATCTAAAGATCTCCACTAGGCCTGAGCGCTGTGACTCTGACTGTGTGACCCACTCGCGATACTGACATTTGCGAAAGGGAAGGGTTATGTGACACACCTACCCTACGGACCCCCCTAGCTACCCTATCTACCCTAGCTACCCAATAATCACACCTGTAAAGCAAGATGCATGTCACGGATAGGGTATCGGAGAGCACTAATAATTAAGAATTATTAGTGCAAATAGTAATGCGGGCATAAGGGACCCGCTACGCAATATTGGAATGAAAACGAACGTAAATAATGCCAGTGAGGTGGGCGGGCGGGATGATACCCTCGCCCGAAAACAGATCAAGTGTCGGAGCAGAACTCTACAGAGTTCCCTACCTTATACTGTTGGTACAGGAGTCTGCATTGACCCGGGCCCTTCGGTCCGGTCTGTCACATAACCAGAGTTATGTGACACAGCACCTCTCGCTCCGCTCGCTGCACGGTGACACATAACATCCAGTTATGTGACACACCTACCCTACGGGCCCCCCTAGCTACCCTATCTACCCTAGCTACCCAATAATCACACCTGTAAAGCAAGATGCATGTCACGGAGACAAAACAAAGATCATACAGCAGGCAATAATACCAATAATAGCCCGCAAGCACACATACTGGCCAGCACATAGTGCTACAGGCTACTGCACGTCGGTCTTGGCCAGTGCTACAGCACGGCTCGGCAGTCTAGTACTCAGCTGCTGCTGTCACTGCCACCCTTTCCTCGGTGGACGGCTGGATGTACCTCATGGCTGCTGCCTGGGTCATCCAGTGCCCATGCCGCATGAACTCGGCGAATGACACCTTCTGGGCCACGACTGTGGCTCCACCAGATCTCATGCTCTGGGTCCCAAAAACTGCCATGGTCTCTGCTTCCGTCTTACCCGCTGCCTGAGCCACCATCCTGATGACCTCACGCCTGCAGGCGTGATAATCCATGTGCCTGCCATTCAGAGGCACCTGAGGGTCCCTGACGGCCTTCCTGCCGTCCCAGCCCTGGAACAGGTTCACTGACCCGGATAGCTGCCCCGCCTCGATAAGCCGCTCTGAGAGATCCACTGGGCAGAAATGCTTCCCTCCACGGGCCACGTACACCCCATCACCTTCACAGTACTGGTCATTCTTCCTGGATGTCAGGAGAAAGACCATGTGGGTCGGATAGAACCTCCTTGCCCCAATCTCTCCCCAATCCCAGATCATCTTCATGTCCGAGTACCGCAGGCATCCCTCCCACATCACTGACCCCATGCATGCCACTGTCAGGCTGATGATGGAGAACCTGCCTTTGTTGTCTGTGTGGTACATCATGATGCCGGTGGCCAACAGCACGACGGGCATGGCTGCCTTCCTATTCTTCACACCTAGCCCGAACTTCCTCCGAGCCTCCTCCCGAACTGCCTTGCACAGCTCCGTCTTAGTGGGGTTCTGGTCCCTCGGTACCAGAGCCACATCATGCACCGCGTGGATAGCCCCCGATGCCGTCTTAACCACTGAGAAAGTGCCAGCCCTGTCCATGACGAACCTCAGATACACTGCCACTGTCACCGGCAGTGCAGAGTGCTGGATTTGGCACGCCGACAGTGTCATCGCCATCTGTGTCATCACCGATACGGCTCGACCACTATGACTTCTTCACTGCCATCAGCGCCATCTCCGATATCGACTTCGGTAGTCAGACAGTTCATAGCATCTGTCATTTCCACACCCGACATCCTAGGGGCTGTCATCACATGCTTTCGGCGGAAGCATGTGATAAGCTATAACACATCGTATTATCTTGTGTATAGCTTCACAGTTTCACGGTTGACATATGCGAGCGTAGCACCCTGTTAGTAGTGCTTCACTGTGTGTTTGTTTTCACAGGTTTGCGCCCACCACCGGCCTTAGGTGGTTATTTGAAACCACCGAGTACCGGAATATCCAAGTACACTAGATATCAGAAAGTCCCGTACTTGTGTGGATAAACTGTCCAAGATAAAATAAACCCTAAGCTAGATATACCCGGAACGGTCTCGGACGGTCTCGGTGTCTAGCCTACCTGTGACACAGCGTGTGTCACAGTACGAACCTACAGATCAGTCAGTAGTCCAGTGTTGGTCCTAGGAATCTGTCATAGGGGCCTGCACCGGGACTCCCAGTCAGGGCTGCCTATACAGATTTCAGCACACCACCCCAGCACTGTGGGTGGTGACTGGCTAGGAGAGTCAGAAAATGTAAGGCTGTTAGTGTTAGGGCAGGAGCTAGGTGACAAGTCTAACTGCCAATCCAACTGTGCTATTCTGATACACAAATTGGAAACCTCTAGGTAGCACGTGAACAAAAGCATACGGGCAATTAAGGCACCGCTAAACAAGTGAAAGGAACCGTGCTAGCAAGCCAGTTTGAAGATTGTAAAGTAGTCAAAGCAAAACATAAACCAGATTGAAGAAGTGTTTGAAGCCACAGGAGTTCTGCACACCACCATGTTGGTGTGCCTCCAGAGTGAGCAAGAAGTCAATCGACAGTACCAAAGTAGTCAGCGGTGGCCTCACGGAAGTCCATCCCATAGTAGGAAGTAAAGTAACCAGCTCCATAATAGTGCTGAACATCCAGAGGTCCGCTCTCATGTAAGGCCATGCCGTAGTAGAACGCCATGTCAATACCCAAATCCGCTCGAGCCAAATCCTGAAGTGCTAAAAAACTCAAAGTGTCAGGAGGCTCGGGCGGCTGAAGCTGTGGCACACCGTCAGGCAATAGGAGACCCTGAGCCGTCATCACCGGATCAAGGAAATCATTCGTAGAGAAAAATGACGGAGCCTCCCAATCGAGATCACCACCAGGCGAAGGCATCTCCGTAGCCGGTGCACATGCCGACACAGCAGGAGCTGTGGACGCCGAAACAGACACACCTGCAAAAGAAATGCACAACAGAGAGAGCACCGCGAGAGCGCCGATCGCCGGAGTGCCAAAGCCGAAAGGCGGCACACCGCATCCGACAGCACCGGACGGAGCCCGCGGCTTCACCGCGAAAGTACCGTCGGCGTAATCCTCGTAGTCGTCCGTGTCATAGCCTGTCAGGTCAGAGGGGTGGACGGCGGCGTGATTCACTGTCTGCACGAAGCCTCCGAACTCACCGCATGTCGCCTCTGTGGTGGTCACCCGCGCCGATTGAACTGGCGCGGGCTGTACATCCTTCGCCTGCGAAACAGGCATAGCAGGGGCCGGCACGGCGGACGCCGATGCCGCCGCACCACCTGCCGGAACCTGCCCCTCCGGTGTGATCCCCGCCGCAGCGGCAGGGCCACACACCAGAGCCGATGCATGCTCCCCAACCGCACTCCCAGGAACAAAGGATGCGTGAGTGTAATGTACCTGCTCTTGGGCGGCCTGAACCTCAGAGGTGAGGGCATCAAGCCGCCGCAAGATGTCCTCGTCGTCGGTCCCGCCAGAAGGCGGAGGCGGTACGCTGAATCCGTAGGCCGCCACGTCGATCCCACCGACGCCGTCCGCGGAGAGCACCGCGGGCGGACCATACGCCAACGCCGCATGCGAGAAGGCCTCCGGTCCACTGTCCGCCGCGTCCTGGAAGACCTGCACGAGTGCCAATGCGTGCAGGCCCTCCGCGTCCTCCTGCTCAATGGGAATGCAGAAAGCCGCGGCCGTGGCTGGTGAGTGTTGGCGACCGCCAAGCGGGCAGTCGCGATACGGGTGATACACCTCTCCCTTACCGGCCTTGCGGCAGCGGTGGCACAGCGGCTTGGCCTTCATGCTGTCGCGGTCGAAGCCGACCGCGGGGGGGTTGCCTGCACCCACGCGAAACCCCCTCGGATGCTGCTTCCCCCGATGCTGCGGCTGCGGCTGCTGTCCCCCGCCCGCACGGCCACCTCGCACCAAGGCCTTCAAGGCCGCAATCTCCTCGAGCAGAACGGCGTACTCAGACGACGTGATAAGCGCAGAGGGCTTACCGCCCGTCCCCAGTGTCTGCTTCTCACGCGCCGACGCCCCCTCGTCCGACTGCGCCCATGCCTGGAAGATGGCCACGACGAGAGCCTGCAGTGAGCGGAGAGTGACTCCGCCGAGGTCACCCGCAAGCGGATAACGCACCTTCACCGCCGCGTAGAAGATCGGGTCGAGGCGGTTGTAGAGTGATAGCTTACGGGTCTCGTCGGTGGGCTGCCAGTCAGGAGCGCGGTTATCCCGCACCAGACGTTGCTCACGAGCCAAGATCGGCTGCGGGTCAACGCCTGCGGGATAACGAAGCGCCGCATGCTCCTGCTGGTGGCTCTCGCGGAGGACTGTCGGCACGCTCCCCTTGACGATGTCGATGAGGGCACGACGTCCATCTCGGTCAGCCGAAGAGTCCGTACCCCGAAGCCAGGTGTCGGCCACAGAGTTCCGCTCCACGACGAGGGCCAAGACGTCATAGAGGAGCCCATTCACCTTCTCGATAACCAGAGAGGCGGGGTCGTCGAGGTCAAAGGGGGTCAAGTCCAGCCCAGCGGACTCAAACTCGGTCCGAAGCTGCACCACCAACTCGGAGAGACGGTCGGTGTCGTCAGTGCCACGATAATGATGTTTCTTGGAACCAAGGATATCCTCGCGGATACCCTTGGCCCAAGCCCGATGCAACCTCCCCTTGTAGACCACGTCAACAGCGGCGTGCTGGTCAACAAGATGTTTCCGCAACGCGACAGCGGTGTCGGAGTTGCTGGAAACAGCAGGAGGCACCACAGGTGGAGTGCTAGCGGTCGGAGTGTCCCGAACCGCATCCAAAAGCCGTATAGAGGCGTCCAGGTCGGAGTCCTTCAATAGGCGTTTACGAGCTCGTGTAGATGTCGCCATTCTTCTGAAAGCCAGAGAAAAGATGATGCGCGGTAGCACGCTTGGGCGTTGTGGCGGAAATGGAGGGATGACGTAACGGCAGAACGTGCGGAGCGGCGAAAAGAGCGTGGGGCACTTGCAAATGTCGATGTGGTCGAAGGCGTCCGGAGCACCAGCCCAAAATACGTAAACCAGCGGGATCAGGGCAGGTAAAACAACGTAAATGAACATTGCCACAACCGAGCAATAGCAACGCGCGGTGCCCATGACTCGCAGCCGCAAAACACGTCTACCGTAAAATCACGTCCAAATCCTAGTCGCACCCAAACGCGCAAGTGCGCACCACCTCCTCAAGCGGCTGCTTAGCCAATCATGGCCAAGATAGCAAGTGGAATGAAAACGTGGATGGGGCCACGACCTACCGGAATATCCAAGTACACTAGATATCAGAAAGTCCCGTACTTGTGTGGATAAACTGTCCAAGATAAAATAAACCCTAAGCTAGATATACCCGGAACGGTCTCGGACGGTCTCGGTGTCTAGCCTACCTGTGACACAGCGTGTGTCACAGTACGAACCTACAGATCAGTCAGTAGTCCAGTGTTGGTCCTAGGAATCTGTCATAGGGGCCTGCACCGGGACTCCCGGTCAGGGCTGCCTATACAGATTTCAGCACCGAGTATGGCTGGCTAAAGCCTTTATAGGGGCTCGGGGCTGAAGATCAGGGCATGAGGTTCTAGAACGCACTAGTCACGAAAGGGGTAGTGTGAGAGAGAGGAAAATTTTCCGTTTGTGAGCACAATTGCTTAGGACTAAGATGGACCGGTCTAGCTAGCCGCAGTCTCCGAAGCAGAACGCGCGTCGACATCAAGCCTCACAACACGATCGCCACCCCTCTCTCACCCTACCCTATTTCGCGGCTGTGAATTTGGAACCTTTGACCCTGAATTTGAAGCCCCTGCCCTTATTTCCTATCAATTGCTCAAGTGTAAATTTGTTTTCTCTTGACGAGAACTTTGCAGTGTATTTTTTAGAACCTTGATTAGTGAACATTTTGAATCTTTGGTTTTTCTTGTCTACAGTAATACCTCACTTTTAAGAGAATCGACGATAAGAGACCGACTGTTTGGGGGTCGCGTTTTTTCCGATGACCCTGAGCCTTTTCAAATCGTTAAGAGAATGGGTCCAAATAAGAGAACGGGAGCTGGCTAGATGAGGAAATATGGTTGGGAAATCATGTTAAACCATGTATTAAATATGGTATGGTCGCAAATAAGGAACAAACCTGGCTATCGCTGACCTTATTGGATCGCGCTTCGTTAAGCGCCGCTGGCGTGTTGGGGGGCGGGGGGGGGTTCACTTTTTTCCGATGAGGCTGGCTGACCGCATATCCCTGTTCTCTTAAATATGCAGTATTACTGTAACGCTCGAGGACCGCAACTGTTAAAATTTCCGGCATGGCCTCTACGCCGTACCAGCTGATGGCTCCAGCAATATTGAGAGCGCACCCAGCTGGTGCATCTAAGAGGCAGTTGCAATTTGACCAGCTGGTACCGACACCAGTTGCCGCAGTTTCACAGCAGTCAGCGCTTGAGAAGAAGTTTGATGCTGAATCCGCGGCTTTCCTTGATGATCAGCAGAAGATTGAGGCGCTCGTAAGGGGCGTTAAATCTAAGCTGTGTGGCAAGGGGGACGCCATCGACGAATGGAGGTTTTGTGGTGACGAGTCTAATGCTCGTTCACTACTTGACTCCCTCGTTGAGGAGCTTACCTCGCGCCTCACAAGGTTTAACTTACTTTACGCGCATGCTTTCCGACTGGACGACGTCACCGTCACAGTGATGCCCAACGCAAACAATCTTCTAAAGGAGTTGTTGGAGTATCTCTGTGGCGGTCCAGCGCTCGCTTCGGTTCGGGAGGCACATCGTTACTTCCCTGACGACGGCAAAGTTATTTTAATTGCCTTAGTCAGGGACGTGATGCCTGACCTGGAGGATTTCGACAAACCCGACTTCATCTTTACCCCCAGAGTAGAGGTCCCGGCGGGTGTGAACCCCAAAGAGTTCATTAAAGCTTTCACGGACGCTGTCAGTAATGCTGCGACGGACTTAGGGCAACACAGCCGCCTCGACATCTCGAGGGAGGATGCGGTACGGTTATTCCTTCGTCGTACATGTCCCGTCACCTACAAACAGGTGCACGAGGACTACGCGATTGAAAAGGTCAAGACGCAGGCAGAGCTGACCCTGGTGAGTTGTGGACTCGCGATTCAGCGGGTCTACAACACACTAGGGAAAGCGAAGCCACTAACGAACGCTTTTTACAATGATGCAGGTCACCGCCACGGTGAACTTGGCGGCCTGGACCCCAGGGGAGTTCCCGACCTACGCCCTACCCGCCCTCGTGTTTGTTTTCACACAGAGCGACACTCCCGCGGTGGTTGTCTGGCTGCACACCACCTGGAGAACCTCCCGAATGCTCCCAAGTAACTATTACACCGGCTGCCCACTGCCCTGGTGGTCACCATGTCCAGCTTCATGCTCCTCAGCAGCTCCTGGTCCAAGGGGTCCCTAGGGCTGACCTCCAGAACAAGGGGAAGTATCGAAGTTATTTCGCCGTATCGATAGTTTTCGATAAGTTTCGAATGGATATCGATCGATATGAATAAGTACATCTTACGGATTGATCGATATGAATAGGTGCAAAGCCTGGATCAATCAATATCAATATTTTAAAAAGAAAAATCTCAATTATCGATCGATATGAATAACTTTTTTGTGCTAATCAATCAATACCGATAGGTGCACATTATTTTACACTTATCGATATATTGATATATCAATATGGGCTATTGATATATCAAATATCAATATGGGCTATTGATATATCAATGCATACCACCAAACAATGCAAAGTCAAATACAAAGCAGATGGTGGCAAGCAAAGAATATTACTATACACCAAATCTAGGCCAAATCTCTAAAAGTCTACAGTGTTTAGGCATGCCATCAGCGAATGCTCAATTGTGCCCTCACTTAAACATTTCCTAAGGTCAGAGTGCATGGCCCCCACCTTAGAGAAAGCACGCTCTACACCCGCCGTGGTAGCCGGGACAGCTAAAAACTGACGTGCCATCCTAGCCAAGTTAGGAAAGTCTGCTTGGTGGGCCTTCCACCAGACGAGCAAGTCACTATCACGAGATGCGTTTGGCAAGTCTAAATACCTAGCAAACTCATCTTTCTCTTCTACTAGCGAATCTCCCTCCGCAGCCTCTTCCCCTTCATCATCTGAGTCTGCCAAATAAGAGGCAACAGTCACAACCTGCTTACTACTAGTCTTCGCCTTTTTCGCAAGAGATGCCGGCGCAGTGGTTGCTTCCCCCTTGGGCTTCCAATCATTCTCAAAAGCCTTGCGAGCCCACTTCACGGCCATCTCCTTAGTGAGTGTGCCTGCACATTCAGCAAATATAGCATATATCCCCAAAACTTTCAGCACGAAGCAATACAAATGAATACTCAACTTTCATTGTGATAGAAATAAACTTACCTCCCAACCACTGCTCCACACCCTTAAAGGTATAGCTCTTGTAACGTGGGTCCAGAACCGTGGCCACGGCAAAATCTACAAATCTACAATAAAAATCTAATTTACCGCCTCGTTGTGTAAACATGAAGCAAGGCCATGCACAAAGAATGAGGGGTATTGTTAGAACAAACCAGATTCAGCCTCATCTCTCTCTTTCCGCTTCTTCTCACGCTCCTCCGAGTTTTTCCTCGAAACCGCATCGTGCTCCTCCTCTGAACGAATGCGATAAGCTTCGATCTCAGCCTCGTGACCGGGCAGATTTTTTAATGGCTCCCAGGTATTGGTGCCTTCTCCTAAACCTTCCCATTTTATGAGCCACTGCTGTTCACCGTAGCAAGTTCGCGTCGCCAGAATTTGTTCAACAACATATTCCCTATCGTCACTGCCAGCGGCATCAAAAGGATTCAGTTGCGTGCGCTTCACTGACCCCTTTCCCTGGGCTAACAGTACTTCCGGTCTCGTCTTGCGTGCACGTGGGCCCTGTCCGCGAGTACGACCCATGGTGTGGTTCAGCTAGCGAAACTTGGTCTCGAGTGGTGAACTTTGGACGCCCGAGCGGTACGTATCATATTGTTTTAAGATGATTTGAATATATGTCCCAAGTTCGCCAGGGCGGAGGAGCGGCTGTCATTCCCCCCAAAAAACGCTTCGCATTCCCCCCTGTGCACACGGTTTAATCCCCATAGCTTGGCTTAGTCTTAGCCAACGAAAAACCAAGATTTGGGTTATACAAGATCGATTAATCAATATGAGTATCGATTAATCGATCTGGCCAATCAAGGTACTTTATTCATGTATGATTGATCGATATGAATAAGTGACCTGGAGGTATCGATCGATATGAATAAGTCCGCGAGGGGTATTCGATCGATATGAATAAGTGGTCCCCGAGTATCGATCAATATTCAATATTTCGATATGTACAAAACTCCTATCAATAAATAAAAATTAATCGAAATATCGATAGTATCGAAAATATTGAATATCGATACCTACCCTTGCTCCAGAAGGCCGAGTCCAGATGCCCTCCTGCTCATGCCGAAAAGTCCACCCGCAGAGCCATCGATCACCCTGAAGTTAGGCGGGCCCACGGCTCTCTCATTAGCCCGGTCCGCACCAGGCAGGAACAGAGCCTCTGCCGTATCTCTGGGGAGCTCCCTCAAATCTCGCACGAAGGGTGCAAAGTGTTGCCCGTCTGGACAGAGGATGGGCCACCAGTGCCTGCCAGTCCAGTACGGCACAATGATAGTAGCCACCGCTGAAAACCTCCTGAGCACCTCCAAGAGCCTACCCACCAAGCCGAAGGGGGGGTTGCACCAGTTGTTCTCAAGCCACCAGCCCGTTAGGGAGAAACAATCAATGTTCTCCGAGCCTGGACACCACCATCTGCTGTTGAACCGAGGCAGCAAAGCATTCTTGTCTGTGGCAAAGCGGTCCACTGTGTGCTGACCCCAGAGTCCGTCAAGCCACCTGAACCAATACGGATTCAGTTGCCAGTCATCCCCATCATAGATGCCCGCCAGATAGTCCGCCTGAGCATTCAGCTCCCGGGGCACCCACACGGGGTAGAGTGACACCCCCAGCCGGGTACACTCCCAGAAGATGCTCACCACCAGCCGATGAAGCCGATGCTTAGAGCTACAACCTTTGTCCAAAATCTGACAACCTGCGTGAGAGACCAGTCTGTGCACAGCTTAAGTGTACCCCCTGCACAAAGCCCGAGAAGGACCGAAGGGCCTGCAAGTAGCCCACCATCTCCCTGTGTGTGGAGGACTCCTCCCGCTCTGCTAGGGTCAAGTGCCCCCTGGCGACCTGCTCCAGCCTGCCTGTAACCGCCTCCAGGACTGCTCCCCAGCCTGTGCCACCTGCATCTGTCCACATCCTGTTTCTGAAAGCCAAAAAGACTGGCCAGATAGGGGCTTCGAACTGCCGCCTCTGCACCGAAAGCCAAAACCGGAGCTCTTCTGCCACCTCCTCTGTAAGCCTGATGGCCTTGTCCCAGGAGGTGTGCCTCTCAACCTCGAAGTACATCTCCCTAGAGAACATCTGACACACCTTGCCCAGGGCCAAGCTGAAGCTCTGAATCTTCCCCGCCAGTCTGGAGAGCTCCCTGGGAGAGGTCCACTGTCTACCAAGTGCGTCTGTCACCCGAGCCTGAAAGGAGTCCCACTTCTTTTGGGGCACGTAGAACACCCCTCTGACAGAGCCAATACCAATTCCTAAGAACTCAATCAACTGCTGAAAACCCAATACTGACTTCTCCTGGTTGACCAAGAAACCACTGTCCTCCACGTCCCGAAGGACTGCCGCCTGCTCCTCTGCAAAGGGCCTGCCAGAAGGTCTCTGAATGAAAAGAAAATCATCCAGGTAGTGAACCAAGCCTGTACCTTGCCTCCTCCACCGAGCGGCTAGCTCATTGGTGATCTTGGTGAAGAAGTAAGGGGCAGGCGCCAGACCGAAAGGCAGAGCCTTAAACACATAGAACCTCTCCTGCCAGCTAAAAGCCACGTAGGTATGGAAGTCTTGGTGTAACTCTACGTGGTGATAGCCCGAAGTCAGGTCAAAAGACCAGACGAGAGAGCCTTGCCAGAAAAGCAAGTCTCTCACAATAGCCAGAGATTCGTACTTGAACTTCTGGACTACTACGAAAGAATTGACATACCTGCCATTCCAAATAAGCCGCTTCTTAGGCGGCTTATCTGGGCCCATGTCCCTGTAAGCCACTGCTAACGGTGACACCACCGTGGGCTGAGTGAGCCACTCCTCTGCTGCGCCAGACTGAACCAAGCCAAATATACTGCCTCTGTAACAAACTCTGCCTCTGCCAAAGCCGAAGGTGCATGAGCCGAGAACCGGCTAGGCGGGGGGGCCGCAATCCAAGTGAGCGGGACGCCGAAAAGGATCCACGTCACCACCAAAGCGGAGGCGAAGGATCTCCAGAAACCAACTCGCTGCCTCAGCCTGCCTGTAATCCTCGGGACCCCCGGGACCCCCGGGACCCCCGGGACCCCCGGGACCTCCGTGGCTGGAGCCTCGTCGAATCCCGACGGGCAGTCCACAAATTCTGCAACACACCGAACCTACTAAGCTAACTCACCTAATCTCCGAAAAGCCGAAGCCGATCCGAAAGAAATCAAGGAATTGGTTGACAGCCCGTCGTGGGGCGCCGCGTCTCAAGAGAATTACGTGATCGAGGATTGGAAAAAACGAGTCATATATAGCGGCCGCAAGGGAGATTCCTCAAGTATTTTGCAAACATTATGCGTGCATCAACATACAACAAAGTGCCAGAAGGTTACGCAAAGATTCCTCACAGCGGAAGTACACCGCGACGTTGGAACTCGAGCGAAGGAGCGAACCCTAAAACCATCAGAAACGAATTAACATCACGATTGCTCTCATTACTTTTCTTACTCAAGCGGGCGAGAAGCCGGCGAGTCTCTCGGGCTATAAGCCGGAGTTCCGCGACCACTGGAGACCCAGTGACGCCATACCGCAGGAAGCGGTTTGACATTCAACGTCCCTTTCCTCCTTTCCCCTTGCCACCATTCTGTGGGCATTGGGGCGAGATATGGTCTGCTGGAGCTCCACAAATAAAGCAAGCTCTACCCTGCACTACAGGTTGAGTACTGCGATTGCGTCCGCCTGCAAACGGCCTGTTGTCATTAACGCGAGTGCGTTTAGCATTCCTCTCTTTCTCTAGCTTCGCCGCGCGCTCAGCTATAGCCTTCTTGGCTTTTTTCAATTTATTCTTTTGCTCCTCAGTAGCCACAATTGGCTCTCCCTCGAACTCTTGGGCCGTAGGCCATCCAAACTTAAACGCTATGTCAATGATTTGGGCCTGTTCTTCAGCCCAGAGCATACCTTCCTCGATTGTCGCTTGCGCTTTTTTGACTTTCGCAATTCGTTCCTCGGTGATCGACTCTGGGGCCTCGAGCCCCTCCAAGTGTTGCTTGACGTCGAAGAAAACATCATCGGCCTTGTTCAGGTTGTCGAACTGCCGCTTACACGAAAGGTCCTCAGATTTTGATCCTCCTTGCTTCGTATGGACGAAACCGCCGGAGGTTCAGGCAGTAGGGCGCTGGAGCTTTCTCTTCTCTGGCGCTTTCGCCCCTACTGTCTGCAGGATTGCGGTCGCTGTGCCGCTAGCCAACCTGTTGCGCTGTTCCTGGACCAAAGCTGCCAAGTGAGATTGTAAATTCATTTCGGCATCAGAGAGATTCGGAGCGATCTCATCAAGTTTCGCGGTATAAGCTGCGAACTCAGGCGACGCCTTGACTCTCGCGATCTTCTCATCTAATTGCGCGTCGGAAAAATCATCCATACTGATAAAATTCACCAAATATATACACCGAAAAAATCCACTGCAACTCTGTAACAAAATGATACCCTTCCCGAAAACAGATCAAGTGTCGGAGCAGAACTCTACAGAGTTCCCTGCCTTAACAGTCTGGATTGACCCGGGCCCTTCGGTCCGGTCTGTCACATAACCAGAGTTATGTGACACAGCACCTCTCGCTCCGCTCGCTGCACTGTGACACATAACATCCAGTTATGTGACACACCTACCCTGCGGACCCTCCCTAGCTACCCTAGCTACCCAATAATCACACCTGTAAAGCAAGATGCATGTCACGGATAGGGTATCAGGAAGCACTAATAATCAAGAAAACGTATTAGTGTAAAATACTGCGGGCAAGAGAAACTCGTCGCCAAGCAACACCGGAATGGAATGAGAAATAAAGTCAATGCCAATGAGGCGGGCGGGTGGGATCTGGGATGATACCCTTCCCGAAAACAGATCCGAGTGTCGGAGAAGAACTCTACGGAGTTCCCTACCTTATACGGCTGCTACAGCAGCGCTGCCTTGACCAGGGCCCTTCGGTCCGGTCTGACACATAACCAGAGTTATGTGACACAGCACCTCTCGCTCCGCTCGCTGCACGGTGACACATAGCATGACAGAGTGTCGCGGTTCGGACGTTTTCGGAAAAGGCTAAGAAAGATATATTATACTAGAATATCCTAGTTCACTGGATATCAGATAGTCCCGAACTGTATGCGGATAAACTCGTAATAAGATAAATAAACCCTAAGCTAGATATACCCGGAACGGTCTCGAACGGTTTCGGAGTCTAGCCTACCTGTGACACAACGTGTGTCACAGCACGAACCTATAGATCATTCAGCAGTCCAGGGTTGGCCTAGTAATCTGTCATAGGGGCCTGCACCGGGACTCCCGGTCAGGGCTGCCTATACAGATTTCAGCACACCACCCCAACACTGTGGGTGGTGACTGTCTAGGAGAGTCAGAAAATGTAAGATAATTTAGGGCAGGAGCCAGGTTGACAGACCTAACTGCTAATCCAACTGTGCTATTCTGATACACAAATTGGAAACCCCCTAGCTAGCACAAGTGCAGAAACTTACGGGCATTGTGCACCCGCCAAACAACTGAAAAGCACTGAGCTAGCAAGCCAGAAGAGCAATTGTAGATGTCAAAAGCAAAACCATAAACCAGAAAAATTGTTGAAGTCACCGGAGTTCCGCACACCACCATGTCGGTGTCAAGGAACGGTATCGGTTGCGCTAATATTCTGATAACGGATCGATTTATCGGAATATTGGTATCAATCGATAGCAAATTTCAGATTATCAGAATAATTACTATTGATTGATAACCGAAACTGGAAAATCGAAATTGATCGATATGCCCCCTTGGAGAATCGGAATCAATTGATTAGCACACCGCATTTAATCGAAATTGATCGATCAAGGATTCGAATTTGAATCATCGATATCAAAATATGGATATCGATAATCGGAAACAGTGAATTGATCTTGAATGGCACCTATCCCAAAAGCGTATTGGTTGGCACCGACAAATCGGTGGATCGATCAACCCCAGATCGATCCACCCATTATGAGTCCACGGATATATAATTATCTAGTATGACAGTCAAACCGAAACACATTCAGCCATTATCTCATTCAGCACCTTCAGCAATCATGGGCAAACGTGGTCGTGGACCTGCGCGTGCGAAAGCTAGGAGCAGTAGCAGCGGTGTAACACTGGTTGCACAAGGAAAAGGACTTGTGAAGAGGAGCCAGCAAAATCCGTTCGACCCTGCTGGCAGTGATGAAACCGATTATGCCGTCCGAGTTATAAAAGCGGAGCGTGTGAAAGGCGACGCTGCGCAATGGCTCGTAGGCTGGGAAGGTTTTTCTGATAAGGAGGACACCGGTAGGCTATTTAATTTAGATTATTTCTTCATGATTTTAGATTAACCCATTTTCATGTTGATTTTAGATTAAGTTTTTTTTATCTCATCCGGCTATTACCGGTGCATGCATCCATGCCATCGAAATATTACACAAAACAGTTGTTGCGTAGCCAAACCAGAGGAAAGTAACATGGTTGAGCCCGACGGCTTTGAGTTCACAAGCCCGGGAAAAAATGTGGAGGATATATATCATTCGGATGAAGAGGATGAAGAGGAATTCCTCGTTAAACACATGGAAAAGTCGAAACGTATCCGTGTCCCCTTAGTGTGGAGTACCGTCCTCAATGGTGTATCGTATGTAGAGTGCACAGAGAAGATGGAAACCTTGAGCCTCGAGGGTGTGACCAAGTCTGGCAAGGATTATAGGTCGAAAAAAAACGGTTCCGTGACTCAAAACTTCAGGTGTGCTTTACAGCATACACACGGTTGTCAAGTTTACTATAAAATTGTCAAGGGAACGACCTTATGCCCTACTATTCCATGCGACTTGTACACCCGTGGGACACACGACCATACTAATTTCAAAGGAAAGGGTATGTCGAAAGATTTAAAGGACAAGTGTAAGGATGCGATCAAGGAAAAGCTTCCGCCTAAAGCCATTTTTAAGAAGCTTAGTACCGCAGTCACCACAGCCATGGAAGCCGATGACGACGTTGAGTACAAGGTCATAAAGAACTTTGTGTACAACAATCGCAAACAAATCTTGGGGCTTAAAACCATAAAGACTTGCGGTCAGTTCATGGAGGTTTGCCAGACCTCCAACTTGTTGGCCATCCCCGTGACCGATCGCAAAACGGCGGGGACGCTTTGCATGTTTGAAGGACAAGTACTCCAACCGAGCGGCTTCGTAACCGTGGAACATTACGCCGAGAATTCCGCGAACACCCTGCCTCCTATTCCTTTCGAAGCCCAAGCAACCCAAGATGAGCTTACTACTTGGAAGCTGGCGGGTTGGAATGAAGACTTTTCCGTTTATGAACGGAACCTTCAAGCACATTTCAACTCAATTCTTGCTTGCGAGTCTGCTGAGTACTTCGTGCATATCTTAGAGAACATGCTTGTCGTCCAAGGGTGGAGTACGCGTTCGAAACGGTTTTACAAAGGGAAGTTGAACTTGCGTGCCCTTTACAAGAACTACACCGAACTCGTCAAGGATTATGTCGCAGCGCAGAAACGCAAAAGGTGGTGCGTGATTTACACCACTTGGGGGAAACTCGAGGTACTTCTCGCAAAGGATCACCGCTCACGCGACGACACGTACAAGACGAACTGGCAAGGCTTACCCCTTGAATGCAACGGGTCTTCCTACTTGGATAAGCGTTTTCGTCTCGGGGCGCTCGCCATCAAATCGCACGAGGACGCCTATGCTTCGCAAATAGTGGACTTTTGCTTGATCGCGGCTATGCAACTTGGTTTCCAGAAAGTGTGGCAACCTCGTTATCATACTTTGGATCACTCCCTCGCTTTCTTCAACGCTAACGCCAAGCTTCCGGAAACCATCACGCATGTCCTAGAGCATTTGAGGTTACCTACGAACCTCTGTACACTTGTCGCGGAAGAGATTACGCAAGGGATATGTTGGTCGCATTGCATGATGAAGCTTAACGAGAAGACCGCGCTATTCAACGACGCTCATAACGTTAACGGCTTCAAGCATGGCGTTACGGAAATACACAACATCACCATCGTTGGTGCTCGCAACATGGTTGGGGCATACTTGTTTCGTACTTTAACAAAGTTTCCTTGGGTCGATAAGTGATGGTAAGATGCGAACACAAGGGAGTATGTATGCGAACAACGTGATATGTTATTATATAGTACACGCTATACGATATCTTATACCATATACGTTATAGACGCTATTGTATTTGACTAAACCTATTTGACTAAGTCTTAGCCCGCAAATAAAAAAATGAACAGAGTAATAAATAGGGACGAGGACTATCAATCTTCCAGAGGCTACCTACCCGCCCCGTACAATTGCCCAGCGCTTTGGCAAAAGCACGTCGTGGTCCGCGGGCAAGACGAGAACCCTACGAAGGATCCCCACTATGGACTCACTCGCCCCAAAGGGGGGCCTTATTTTCAAGCAGAACACGCCGGGAGTGTCTATTACAACGGCGCCCACCATTATCACAAGTGAGACAAACCTTCTTGAAGCTTTTTGGAGGCTTCCTCATGATGGCAAGCGGGAACTACAGCGTTTGACCTGTGTGCACATTATTTGAACACTTTGAACACGAGTCGTGAAAAGGACCACCGGTAATAGCCGGATGACATAAAGAAAACTTAATCTAAATTCACAAGAAATTGAGTTAATCTAAAATCACAAAGAAATAATCTAATTTAATTATTTTTCCGAGGACACCTGGGAACCGATAGGGCATCTTGCGGGCTATGAGGCCGAGATCCGGGAGTTCCGTGAGCGCAAGAAGGCTGAAGCATCCAAAGCTGAGAGCGAGGTGGCAGCTCAGAAAAGGAAAAGGATCGAGGAAGAGGAGCTACGAAGCATTGAAGGTAATTTCGATGCTGTTTTTTCTCTATCGTGTTTTTTTGTTGTACGAGTTATCCATGCACGCAGCTTCCAGCAGATATATTTATCGCGGTCTTGAAGTCGCTCTGAAATAATGTCGAAGTCCACATGTGTATCGCCCACATAGTTCTACATAGGTGCTTATCGATGTGTTGTGGGGGCTTCTCGTTCTTCCTAGATGATGGCTTTGAAGACGCCCAAGGAGGAAAACGACGTTCGGCCGTCTGCAAGCACTTCAGGATCCAGAAGAACGAAACTGGGAAGGTCGCCAACGTCCGATGTTGTTTGTGCCCTCCAGAGTCCAAGAGCATCCCTTACTCTGGGAACACGACCAACTTGAGGGTACATTTAACGTCCTGCCACAAGGACGAGTACTGCAAGCTCTTGGAGGGCAACGGTTCTGATGCTGGCACGACTGAGACCGAGGGCTCCTCCCAACACACGTTGGATGCGTTGGTGCCACAGGTAATGTTGGCGCATATCGTAGTTATTTTCTTATCATACTAGATAGGTGCATTTTTTCTTAGCGCGCACGTTTCTCCCCTACACTCTGAAACCCTGGACATCCTGTGATATGTGCAGGTATCGGCCGAGAAACGCGACGAGCTCCACAAGCTCATCACTAAATGGCTTGTGCGATGTGGAAGACCCTTGACTTTGCCGGAACATGATCAGGAGTTCCGTGAAGTCTTTTATTGCCTTACCAAGGGGCAATATGTGCCCCCCACCTATCATACCGTTGTTGAGAACGTGCTCAAGTTGTCAGTGGAAGGCAAGGAGCGTCTCGTGCGATCTCTGAAGGACTTGAAGGAGGAGGGCATTTTACCGAGCATGTGTCGGGACATGTGGTCCCAAGGTGGCATAAGCATATTCGGCATTTTGGTCTATTGGCTGGACGAATATTTTGAGGTCCACGAGCGTTTGTTGGCGGCCATTCCGTTTTCGAACGTGAGGCACACTGGGGTTGAGTTAGAGAAAGCCACCAAGGTGGCTTGTGCGGAAGTTGGTCTGGGCGAGTACTCTGACGCTGTGGATGATAAGATGACCACTGTATGCGACACCATTCATGCGACGTGTTCTGACAACGCGTCGAACATCGTCTCTGCTGGTTGGGAATCGTTTGATGGACACGAGTGTTGTGACCACACCATCGCCCTCATAGTCCTCGCCTTCTTGGATCAACCGAACGTGAAGAAGGTTTTCATCAAGTTGAGGGGGATGACCTGCCACTTCAACCATTCCGTGATCGGCGCCAAGCTGCTGAGACAATGTCAACAACGTCATCAACTTGCGGGCACCAAGCCCCCCCCCCCAGGACAACGACACTCGTAGTGGTTGGGGGGTGCTTTCAAGCAAGCTCACTGGTATTTTTTTTGAATCAGGTAGCATTTTTTCCTCTCCACAATCCCCTTAGCTCACTTCCTTTGGCTCGTGAAGATATGTTGTGGGTTGCACCCTTTGGGATCTTGTGAAAAAGGGTGCAACTACCGTAGTTCATACACTCCTTTGTTTTGACAACATTAATTTGAACACATGACAACAGTACTTTATGTGTTTAAGTTGTGGCTCTTTATCATCATTTATTGCTTTTCGTTGCAGGTGGCGGTCCAGATGTATGACGTTGAGAGCCCCTTGAAGGCTAACAGCGCGGCTCCTAATCCGGACGGCAGCGTGTACCGCCACCACCAACTCATGTTGCACGAGTGGGAAATTTTCCGCGAGAGCATGTACTTGCTCAGGTACGCCAAGGAAGCTGTGGACTTGTTGCAGTCCACGAAGACCGTCACTGCGATCCTTTTTCTACCTGTCGCTGGCCGATTGGCCGACATTTCCCACCCGACCACTCCCCTCAAGTTCGAGAATGACAGAGTGGTGATCACGAACGAGGACGTGAAGGAAGCACGAGCGAGAGTTCGTGTACACGGCGTGCACATCTCGTTGGTTCAACCATATATATGCAAGACTGCAAACTCGAGGACTTCGCCGTAGCAACGTTGTTGGACCCGCGTTACAAGAGCTTCAAGTTCAAATTCTCGGAAAGATGGATGCGAGGTGCGAACATACTTTGTGTGAAAGTCTGCTTTGTGATGTGTACTTGTTTTGACCGTGCTTGGCTTTCCTATTTGGAAGATAGTCCGAGAGCATCTCCGCGCGGTTCTCTTTCTCACTCACTCTCGCTTTCTGTTTATTCCATGTTTATTAGGCCTTGTTCTTTTTAGAGTTGGAAACCATATCCCAACCACGACTTTCATTTCTCACACAGACATAGCACACGCACACAGTTACACACGTAAGATATGTGTGTAGCTGTGAGTGTGCTAAGATATGTGTTAAGATATGTGTGCATCCGTGCGTGTGCTGAGCCTGTGCGTGTGCTAAGATATGTGTGTTAAGATATGTGTGTGTATCTGCACGTGTGCAAAGATATGTCTTTGAAATATGTGAGTATCGTGCGTGTGCTAAGATATGTCTTTGGAGATATGTGTGTATACATTGCGTGTGCTAATAAGATATGTGTTATTAAGATATGTATGCATGTGCGTGTGTGCTAAGATACAGTAATACCTCACCTTTAAGAGAATCGACGATAAGAGACCAGCCAGCGGTTTTTTTCTTTTTTTTTGGGGGGGGTCGCGTTTTTTACGATGACCCTGAGCCTTTTCAAATCGTTAAGAGAATGGGTCCAAATAAGAGAACGGGAGCTGGCTAGATGAGGAAATATGGTTGGGAAACCATGTTAAACCATGTATTAAATATGGTATGGTCGCAAATAAGGAACAAACCTGGCTATCGCTGACCTTATTGGATCGCGCTTCGTTAAGCGCCGCTGGCGTGTTGGGGGGGGAGGGGTTCACTTTTTTCCGATGAGGCTGGCTGACCGCATATCCCTGTTCTCTTAAATATGCAGTATTACTGTAAACGTTTTGGGGTGCAAAGCATCCTCCTTGTCCTGAGAAGTTTAGCGTCCTAGAGAACAGTGCCGTTTGTGCAAGTACATCACGATTTTGCGTACTGTTCGAGCAAGCTCTACTACTGCGTGCGCACGTGGTGCTAAGGTGGACGCAGGGCTTGCTCTGGCTCCGATTCTCGAGTCCTAAGACCTCTGACGACGAAGGCCTCGTCCTGTATTTGCTCTGACGTTTTCGCGTGTAAAGGACCCAGCTTTTGACCTTCCCGGAAGTGCTGCAAGTATGGTAGTATCCTACTAATGCGCTCTAAAGTCGTGGAGATCGTTCAGACTTACGCTGCTCAATAGCGCGCAGCAGGATTCGGATTTTCCATTGGTAGAGATAAATTCCCAATGAGAATGAATACCTATCATAAATGAAGTCGGCAACTCTGTGACATGCCCTGTGTCACATACGATCGCGATCCTCATTTCTACCAAGTCAGAAAGAATCTGGCGGCAGCGGCACATCGACATGCACTTTAATATTTTATACACGCCGGTTTTTAGTAGGTTGACATCCAATGATATTCGAACAAGTCATGCTCACCAGTCACAGGCCATCGCATGAAGAAAACACTTTCTTCTCCCTTCATTTTCACATGACTTCATTCGGTTTAAGAGCGACAACAAGGCAACATTATAGCGTATGTTGGTCTCGTCACTCGTGCCCGTCGGAACCATTGCGCTTTCCCAGGACGCGTGAGCCGTCCTAAAAAGGGATTTAAGTTTATATAGGGGATAGTTACAAAATTGCAGCAAATGGATCCTCAAACGCTTATGCTGTTATCTGCTGTACTTTTTGTCATATCTATCGTGGGTGCTTATTTCTCACGAACGAAAGCAAGCCCAACCCCAGGTAAAGTGCTGGCGTCCGCAAAGACCCATCGCTGGTTGTCTCTGTTTCTGCTTTGTGATTGGTGAAGTGTATCAACCTCTAAAAGCGTTGCTTCAGCTGTTGCAGCTTCGGGCCTAAAGAGGAAAGAAGATACGCCGGCTGGTGCCGCAGCATCCAAAGCGCCGAAAACTGAGTCCGAGTTTTCAAAGAGCATTCGCATCTTCTATGGTACTCAGACAGGCACGGCCGAAATTTTTGCGAAAGAGTTGGGAGATCTGTTGAAAAAAACCTTCGAGGCGAAGATCACGATAACGGTCCGTACACTTTGCAGCTATGGAAACGCGTCCTCTCGAAAGTGTAGCCGTTTTCTTCGCGACGATATTAGTCGACCAGGCACAGCCTTTAGTAAAGTCCCGAGCCGCTTTGAGAATCTTAAGCTTAATGAAGTGTTTTTACTTCAGGACTTTGAGGATGTTGAACTTGATAGTGCGCAAGACGACCTACAAACTCCCGATGCGTCGCTTGTACTCTGCTCGACCTATGGTGACGGAGAACCTCCAGACACCTGCCTGCCTTTCTTCGAATGGCTGCAGAAAAAAACTGAGGTTCGCCTGATGACGTTGCTTGTCAATTGTGCTATCAAATCGCCTTCAGATTTCTTCGGATACGGAGGTTCTTCTGCTGTACGGGATTACCTGTGGGCTCGTTGTATCCACCGTATAGAAAAGTCCACTACAAACGAAATTGTGCAGTCACGGAATTCGGTGGTATCTCTTGGGTAACGTTCTTGAAGAAAATACTTTACAAGTGATAAACATTTCTTGACCAGCAGGAAGAGGAGGAGGGCCTGTCCGAGATGAAATTCGGAGTCTTCGCTCTTGGCAACACGCAGTATGAGCACTTTAACAACTCTGGCAAGGTCCGCACCGAGTAAACCGTTTTGGTTTCAGTGCCTAGGATATCCTTGAACTGTAGTGTGCGTTTCCTCCACAAGCGGCCGGATGAGAACAGCTTGCCGAGCAGCCGCAGTCACTTATCTGCCGGATGAGAACAGCTTGCCGAGCAGCCGCAGTCACTTATCTACCAGCACTTCGTTGCGTGCCAACGGGTTGGCTGTTAGCTATCGGCTACGGCTGGATTCCAGGATGCCTGAAGTATTTTCTTATTCTGCGCACACAGAATCTTGACAAGTTCTTTGCGAAGCTGGGTGCCGAGAGAATCATAGATCTTGGTCTCGGGGATGATAACGAAGACATCGAGGTGCACATCTGGCAGTTCCCTTCCTCTCCCCATGATATCGCTTCATTCGCAGTTGCTGTGCTGACCAACCGTAGAGACATGTGAAAGGAACTGCCCCCCGACCTCCCCTCGGCATCGTCTAAGGAGCTGCCGCGCCGCGCGCAAGATGTGAGCAGCAGAAGGACACCTAAGCTGAATCGATCGTTGATACATCTAGCTTTACAAGGTCTTGTTCATTCTGTTTCGAGTTGTTCCTACAGGAGGACTTTAACAAGTGGAAGGCAACCGTGATCCCTGCCCTGGCATCCTCAGGCATTGTGAAACTGTGAGTGCTCTCCGCTCTTAAGCTGCGCCTGCCCCCCTCCGCGAGCACAATCACGTGTGTGTATTTACCCGTGGAGCGCCGCGTCACCGGTCTTACTCCTGTTTACTCGTCTGGTTGTATTCTCCACGTGATAAGCTCTTGGCAATTCACAAATCCCACGCACGACGTCTTGAGGTCCATGTCCTCGTAGGCACCACTCAATCCCTGCTCCCCTGTACGGTCGTCCCGGGCGGCCGCCACTGAGACACGCTCGATTGGCATGTCAGGCCTGGGGTTGGGGGTGACGAGGCGTCGGCGCCTGACACTGTCGTGAAGGCATATGTGGTTGAGACACTGGTGAGGGCACACCGCCACGTTTCCTTCCCTCCCCTGGACCTAGCGCTACCAGGTATGTGCGAGTATTGCTGCCCACTGGAAGGGGAAGGTATGTGAGGCTTTTACTCACTGCGCCAGCAGATATTCGTTCACGCTTATGGACGAGCCACACCGATCTGGCAAGGACTGTGGGTGTGCAGGAGGGTGCGCAAGGTATCGCTTTCCCGGAGGTGAACGTCTCCAAAACGAAGGGCTACGACGCGCACAATCCGTTCAAGGTTTTCCCCCGTCTTCATGCGAAGCTTGGTGGTTTGATCTTGGCTGGCCTGATCCTTGAAAGTGTAAATCGCTGATACCTGCTGCCAAGTGAATATGATAAGGATAAGTGGTAGAGTATAGCACGAGGATGAACCAGGTGCTGCGACAGCAAGTGTCGCACTGCGATGGCATAAGGTGCATGTGGCAGCACGTGGCGCACAGTGCAGCTACAGCGTGCAGCTACAGCGTGCAGCACGGGGAGGCATAAGGTGCATGTGGCAGCACGTGGCGCACAGTGCAGCTACAGCGTGCAGCACGGGGAGGCATAAGGTGCATGTGGCAGCACGTGGCGCACAGTGCAGCTACAGCGTGCAGCACGGGGAGGCATAAGGCGCATGTGGCAGCACGTGGCGCACAGTGCAGCTACAGCGTGCAGCACGGGGAGGCATAAGGTGCATGTGGCAGCACGTGGCGCACATTGCAGCTACAGCGTGCAGCATGGAGTGGCATAAGGTGCATGTGGCAGCACGTGGCGCACTGTGCAGCGAGAGCGTGCAGCACGGGGAGGCAGAAGGTGCATGTGGCAGCACGTGGCGCACAGTGCAGCTACAGCGTGCAGCACGGGGAGGCATAAGGTGCATGTGGCAGCACGTGGCGCACAGTGCAGCTACAGCGTGCAGCACGGGGAGGCATAAGGTGCATGTGGCAGCACGTGGCGCACATTGCAGCTACAGCGTGCAGCATGGAGTGGCATAAGGTGCATGTGGCAGCACGTGGCGCACTGTGCAGCGAGAGCGTGCAGCACGGGGAGGCAGAAGGTGCATGTGGCAGCACGTGGCGCACAGTGCAGCTACAGCGTGCAGCACGGGGAGGCATAAGGTGCATGTGGCAGCAGCACACTGAGGGCAGGAGTCGAATGGCAGGCGACGCTGTCTGCTCGACGGGAGCTTCATACAAGCATGTCTGAGCGCTCCTGCCTTCACGTGGAGGTAGACCTCGATGGGTCACAGCTCTCCTATGAAACTGGCGACCACCTGGTAGGTCCTGACTTCCCCGTGGGTGCTAATTCTAAGCCGATCTCAGCTGGAGAAATTGTGCGAGCTCCCTTCCGACTTTTTGGAGCTGGAAGCAGGCCGAATTGCACGGGCATGTTGCCTTACGGGCATGTTGCCTTCCGTGGAGTTGGGTACCTTGGCAGGGCATGATGCCTTCCCCTTTCGAGCAAGCCTCGTTCAGCAATGCAGCTATGCATGGAATGCAACGGGGAGCATCTTCTATGGGAAGGAACTCCCCTACGCCACGGTTCCATGACTGCGAGGAACACTGCTGTCCTCTGTTGATGCAGGGTATCTTCCCTGAGAATGACGCCGATCTTGTCAAGAAGATGGCGGCGCGACTTGAGGTGGATGGGGAGATGATGATATCTGTACATGATCCTGCCAAGTCCTCCAAGGGTGGCGCTTTGAAGGCGGTGGGGGAGCCCAACCCCCTGGGGCACGTGGGGCCGCTGTCCGTGGCTACTGCGCTTGCCCGATACTGCGACCTGCTCACCCCCCTTCGAAAGCCGGCTCTCACCGCGCTCGCTGCCTTCACATCTGACGCGGCTCAAAAGGAGGAGCTCGAGCGGATGGCAGGTGAGGACTCTGCGCCAGTGCCAATGCACAGGAAAGTCACGGGACGGAAAACAGGGTTGCTGCAGACGTTACAGGACAGAAGCAGGGTTGCTACAGACCTCATGGGACGGATGCAGAGTTGCTGGAGACGTCACAGGACGGAACCAGTGTTGCTACAGACGTCACGGGACGGGAATAGGATTGCTAGTAACGTCACGGCACGGAAAACAGGGTTGCTGTAGACGCTACAGGACGGGAAAACAGGGTTATACAGACGCCACGGGACGGAACAGGGTTGCTACAGACTTCACGGGACGGAAACAGGGTTGCTACAGACGTCACGGGACGGAAATGGGGTTGCTGGAAACGGGCCTATGGGGAGCTCAGGGCAGCGCATGGAAGTTGCCTCACCTGGCGGCGGTCCTCCCTCGTGATAAGAGACTTGCAGAGACCAGTCCTAACCCTAGTTTGCTTGGGCCTTCTCCATGTGGAGGGTCACATTCGCCTGCCCGCCACCACAGTGTTTCTTGCAGGGCAGTGAATGGTGAGCTGCAAGCGTTAATTGTGGGAAGCTTGGGTGGTGCGCAGGACCTGATGGCAAGACGGCGTATGCTGACTGGATGATGAAGCCGTACCGAAGCGTGCTTGAGGTTGGTCCTCGTTCCAATCAGCGCCACCAGGGATCCCGCGTGGCGATGGCACCCGCGAGGAGATGTAAGACTGCTTGATGACGTTGTAGTTTTGTCCTTCACACCTGATTGTCAGGAGTTGCGTCCAACAGGAGCTGAGGGCCGTCGACGGTCAGGATTTGCGTCCAACAGGATCTGAGGGCCGTTAGCGGTCAGGATTTGTCCAAGAGGAGCTGAGGGCCGTCGACGGTCAGGATTTGCGTCCAAGAGGAGCTGAGGGCCGTCGACGGTCAGGATTTGCGTCCAAGAGGAGCTGAGGGCCGTCGACGGTCAGGATTTGCGTCCAAGAGGAGTTGAGGGCCGTCGACGGTCAGGATTTGCGTCCAATAGGAGCTGAAGGTCATCGATGGATCTGTGGATAGTTGCGCAGGTTTAATGCTGTTCTCCGCATATCCGCGGTATGCAGCCAGACCTGCACTGCAGCGACGCGTGCCGGCGAGGCCTCTGATGGGAGGGTCTGGAGGGGGCGTGCTGCGGGCCAGGTGCTGGAGGCTTTCCCAACCTGCAAGCCTCCGCTAGGTGCCTTCTTCTGCTCCGTGGTGCCACGCCTGCAAGTGCGCTACTACTCCATCTCATCCTCCCCGAGGGTGGCCCCGTCGTCCCCCCACTGCACCGTGGCAGTGGTGGCCGGGGCGACGGGTACTGGGCGGATGCACCGCGGTGTCGCCAGCACATGGCTCGGCGGCCTGGAGGTGGGCAAGAACCTACAGGTGCCCGCCTTCGTGCGCAAATCGTCCTTCAGGCTGCCTGTGGACCCCACCGTGCCCATCGTGATGGTTGGCCCTGGTACAGGCTTGGCGCCCTTCCGGGGGTTCATCCAGGTGAGCCCTATGACGAGCCCCTCGGTCTCGGGCACTAATGCTTGCGGGCGCACGAGTGGCGGTGTCTCCCACCTGTCGCGCGTCCACTCCACCGACCGCATCCATTGTTTGAGGGAGTGGCCGGTGAGAGGACACTTTTTGAATGGGAAGACTCTGAGCCCTGGGTTCTCGCCTGAGCCAACCATGCATTGTCCGTGCCATCTCCATACTTGGCGCGCGCCCGATTTGAAACCATTCACTGACATGGTTGTATCCGTGACACGTTGACCACTCGGAACACAGTCAGCTCGAATGGTCAGTTTCCATGAGCCCTGCGCATGTTCTACCTGTGACGCAGCGACCAATCAGAACACAGTCAGCCTAATGGTCAGTTTCCATGAGCCCTGCGCATGTTCTACCTGTGACAGCACCAATCAGAACACAGTCAGCTCGAATGGTCAGTTTCATGAGCCCTGCGCATGTTCTATCTGTGACGCAGCGACCAATCAGAACACAGTCAGCTCGAATGGTCAGCTTCCATGAGCCCTGCGCATGTTCAATCTGTGACGCAGCGACCAATCAGAACACAGTCAGCTCGAATGGTCAGTTTCCATGAGCCCTGCGCATGTTCTATCTGTGACGCAGCGACCAATCAGAACACAGCCAGCTCGAATGGTCAGATCCGCAGACCGTGCGCATTTTCCATCTGTGACCCGAGGGGGGGTTCACTCGGAGGATCCTGGATTCTGAGCATCTCGGCACTTTCGGCCCCATCGCTCTGTGGAGGGCGCACTGATTTCTTTTGGGGGAAATCAGCTTTCTCTTGCCAAGTTTCAAAGTTGAATTTATAGACCTAGAAATCCGACCCCCTTGCACGTCCAAAGTGAAGACCTTCATAAGTGAGTTTCCGGCGCTTCATGCCGGCTCCGATTGGTCACTTCTAGCACTCGCGCTGGCACCCATTCCATTCATCGCACCAAATCCACTGAATGTACCCACTGAATGAATCCACTGGATTCAGTGAGCTCAACTGATGTGTTACAGTGAACCGGATGCGCTTCTTGCATTCAAATAATTTTATGTACAGTGTGGTCCGTCTCCCCCTTCGCCCAAGCCTTTGATTTGCAGTGTGCAGCACCTTAGCTGCCCTCACTGTGGGGGGCCATCTTCCCTCCCTCATTCTGCCCCAACCCTGAATGGCTGTCCTCAAGCATGAGGCACCCCTGCCGTGCCTGCTATGTGCAGATCGATTTGACAGAGGCGCTGTGACCTTATGCAGGAACGGATGGCTTTGAAGGCTGAGGGCGCGGAGCTCGGGCCGGCCCTACTTTTTTTCGGTTGCCGGTCCAAGACGGTGGACTTCATCTATGAACGGGAGCTGCATGAGGCAGAGGCGGCAGGTGTGATGAGACTGGATGTGGCATTCTCTCGGGAGGGCGGCGCGAAGGTGTACGTGCAGCATCGTATTGCACAGCGCGGCGAAGAGGTGAGCTCTGCGAAAGCGAGGGACTGCCATATGCGCGCGTACACCTGTGTGTGCGTATACGCGTCAGCCTGTACACGCGCCTCAGCAAAGAGCTAAGCCCCATGGCCAATAACGCAGCATTGCTACCTGTGGCTTGTGGTGCGCGGGTCCGCCGCCCAGGTCCGTGGCCATGGGCTGTTACCTGCGGCTTGTGGTGCGCGGGTCCGCCGCCCAGGTCCGTGGCCAGGGGCTCTTATCTGTGGCTTGTGGTGCGCGGGTCCGCCGCCCAGGTCCGTGGCCAGGGGCTGTTGCCTGTGGCT